>BLBF01000065.1:15316779-15327054 GCA_015471245.1 Laticauda colubrina | reverse complement strand
ATAGGGATAGGGATAGGGATAGGGATAGGGATAGGGATAGGGATAGGATAGGGATAGGATAGGGATAGGATAGGGATAGAGATAGATAGGTAGATATAGATATCCAAGGAAAAGCATAGCAAATTCAGCTTTCTTCACTTTCTTCTATGCCCTTTGTAAATGCACTGAATAAAGAAGCTTTTTTCTCATCTGAATTCATTGTCATCCTACTTTATCAAGCAGCTAATAATTGAAGGAGGACCATTTGATGCCATCCAAGTCTTTTTGAATCCCATGATGCTTCGTCAACATGGATAGTGTTAAGAGATTCCAGGGACAGCACCAGATTTGTCTATTTTAATGTAATTAATTTCAAATAGTGACCAGAGTGGTATATCATTATTCATAGTTTATGAATTGTTTTTTTCACTCACTTTCTTTTAAGGTGGAATGGCTTAAGAATGAAGAACCGGTCAATGCAGAACAGGATGAAAATATTGATACCCGAGCAGATCATAATCTTATTATCCGTCAAGCCCGGCTGTCTGATTCAGGGAACTACACTTGCATGGCAGCCAACATTGTTGCCAAAAGAAGAAGCCTCTCAGCCACAGTTGTGGTGTATGGTCAGTAGGTGTGACATGTTGTAACTTCTTGGACTTTGAGTATCACTCTTGCTTGATCAATATTGTTAATGAATTCATTCATTCATTTCTTTTTAGCATCACTACTGGCCAAGGATTTCCTGGAATTGAAGTCCACACATCTTAAAGTTGCCAAGGTTGAAA
Source organism: Laticauda colubrina (assembly GCA_015471245.1). Taxonomy (NCBI): domain Eukaryota; kingdom Metazoa; phylum Chordata; class Lepidosauria; order Squamata; family Elapidae; genus Laticauda; species Laticauda colubrina. The sequence goes on along the minus strand of BLBF01000065.1, from coordinate 15,326,287 downwards.
AGTACTAGGTTAAAGCATCAGACTAGAAACCAGGTGGCTCTGAGTTCTGGTCCCACCTTAGATATGAAACCAGGTGGATGACCTTGAGTTCGTCATTTTCTTTCAGCTCTAAAATGGGGATAATGGCAAATAACTTTTGAAAACCTTTCCAACAAAATTGCAACAACTTGTTCAGGCAGTCTCCAATAATAAGATACAATTGGACAAAAGGGGAAAAAAAGTTTAATAGAACACGGAAATAAACCTTCTGCTTGTAATAGTGATAGGGGGACAGATCATGTCAATGCTCTCTTTATGACTTCTAACAGTTCAGAGCATCCAAGCAAAATATAATTTTAGCATTGTTTTTGATAACTTAACAACTTTTAATAACATATTAAAATAATTTATTAACACTTCTCTGTTCAGTCAGAGATAAAGATCCTTGATTTCAAAACAGAGTTGAGAGTATAAAAGTTGTGATTACATAAATTCTATGTATACTTTGTTGAGAATGAGTGGGCATAAGAAGTACAAATCCATTGCTCATTAGTGAATAGAAGTGTGTCTCGGTGAAGGAGGAGGATTATATTAATGTGGAACTGGGGCTGTGTATTCCCTCTTTTTTAAAAAATAGTGAAGTATCAGTTATATTGAAGTTGTCTATAACCTGCTGAAGCTCAACTTCCACTAGATATATCCAAAGTAAGGATGTTGGATAGTACAGTTAAGCGATATCTTGAGATCCAAAATCTAATGTATATTAATGATACCTGTCTGTACAACAGTGGAGCCTCTTAATCACACTTAAGACATAGACTAAGAGATGACATTACAGACATTTTTCAGACAGCTGAACCTGAATGCAGCAGGGAAGTTTTCTGCTTCTTTCTTTCTTTGTTTCATCTTTTCTTCTGATTAAAGTACCAAATGACATTTCCTTAAGACCAAATAACATCTCAACACTTCCCTTCCCTTCCCTCCCTTGCCTAATTGAAATGAAAACCAGTTTGGTCTCATGTTAAGGTATCAGCCTAAAAACCAGGGGACCATGAGTTCTAATCCTGTCTTAGGCCTGAAAGCCAGTTGGAAGACTTTGGACTAGTCACTCTGTCTCACCCAACTCATCTCATAGGATTGTTCATGAGGGGAAAATTGAAGAAGAAAGGAATATCTTGAGTAATTTATAAAAATAATACAGGAGGGATTAAAAGAACATTTTTTAAAAATATGATTGGAGTGAATTAAAGTGACCCTATGTCATCATTAGTTCCTTACCATTTATTGATACTATGTCCCTTCGGTAGGTGCACCTCAATAATACTTGTACATTAGCATGTATAATGAAAATGGCGATAATTCTCACATCTTTATTTGTTTTTAAGGAGAAAATATTGAAAATGGAAGGTTGTGTAACAAAAACTTTTGTAAAATGCGAATATGATATTCACCTGTTCCCCTACATTTGTATTTGTATAGTGAATGGAGGCTGGTCTTCTTGGACGGCTTGGTCAAACTGCAATGTCCAGTGTGGCAGAGGATGGCAAAAGAGATCTCGGACATGTACCAACCCTGCTCCCCTCAATGGTGGTGCTTTCTGCGAAGGAATGTCTGTACAGAAAATTACCTGCACTTCATTGTGTCCCAGTAAGCAAGATATCTTGTTAACAGTGTAGCCAGTAGTCAGGACCCTTAATGCATGTAGAGCCCCATGCTAAAGTGCATAGCCAGGTCCTTAAAACTTTAGGGAAGATCAACAGGATTGGAGGCATTCTAATCACTAAAGGATGTTTCACAGAGTAGGGGGTGCTGCAGAAAAAACTTGTCTTCTAGTCCCTATCAACTGATATTCTTTGACTGATGGATCTGAAGCATGCCAATCCTATTTGATCTGGTTGGATGGGTAGAAACTCTGGATAAAAGGTGATTCGTCACTATCTTTATTGCAGGGTGTGGTGGATGTTGGGACACATGGACAACCTTTTTTCTTTTTCAATGTCTTGGTTTCTCCAGAATCAGAAAATTGAATTTTTGGCCAAATGGTTATTAAAATTTTAATCTGCAACCTAATTCTTATGCATTCTGATTGTGTCTGTGTTTGTGTGTATGTATGTATTTTCCCTTTTGTCTTCTGCATATTCCCTATGAGCTTTATTACCTAAAGCACTTTGAACACCATGGATGTTTGAACACCTATCTACAGGTCTAAATTGGAATGTACTGGAACTATACACTGCAAGCACTTTCTCCTCCTTTATTATAACTTCCTCTCTTAACTAGGCATGGTTTGAACACAGGTACTTCAAGCACAACTGGGCAAGGCTTGTACAGATCACAAGCTGGAAAGTGTGCACTCTGTAAGGCAATTCACAAATGTATTGATCCTGAATTTCTCTTAGACGTAAACAAGAGGACTGCAAAGCTGGCTTTGATATTTCTGGCACATGTCAAAAACTTCGGATTTTGTTGGAATCTGAATTTCCATTTTATGAAAATTCCACATTACTTTCACTTAAAGCAGCTGTTGAGGCAAAAAGTCTCAAACCCAGTGGTGGGATTCAAATTTTTTACTACCAGTTCTGTAGGTGTGGCTTGGTGGGCCTGTCAAGGGGAGGGTACTGTAAAATCTCCAGTCAGACACCTCATATTTGCCGGTTCTCTGAACTACTCAAAATTTCTGCTATTGGTTCTCCAGAACTGGTCAGAACCTGCTGAACACCACCTCTGCTCAAACCATTGTTGAATCTTATAAATAATCACAGCCACCAATCTCTGTGTTTTCTTTCCACTTCTCCCTTTGTCACCAAAAGACATATTGCTAAAATCAGTTTTCCAGTCTGCTGAGGCTATTCTTTTGTCTAGACACCTACCTTGTTCTCATTTTTTACCATTATCTCTTCAAATGTGTTCTTGTTTACTTGAATGGGCCAAGATGGCAAAAAATTCAAGTAATATATTTTCCCCATCTCCATCCTAAACTTCGGTGCCCAAACTTTCAGAACATCAAAAACATTTTATCAGGAATTCCCTTAAGAATGTCTTCCTTGGGGTTAAATTGAAAGGTTAATATATTTAATATTCTCAACACTTGGAGTATATGTATGTGCCTCTGGAGTAGACCTCTGAAGAAATGATTAAAGGACTGGACACGTCTCATGTCCATCTCATAATTAAGACTTGTGTTAAAAATCCCACATGCCAGATATAAGAACTTCACAATAATTTCCTTTTGCTTGAAAAACAGAAATGGAAAAAAGTATATTTCCTATTAGAATGAGGAGGAAGAATGGAAAATATTGGCATGCTGTTTCTTCCAAATGTTCAAATCTCAGTTGGGGAAGATGTTCTTAACACCCAAAGCCCAATGTCTTGCTTCAAGCCTGAGGGACTATTGAAAATTATGTAATACAAAGCCATTGTATTATTTCTATGACAATGAAAAGGAGAAAATATGCAAGCACAGACATTCTTCCTTTCTATATTTTATCTCCAACATCCAAATCAGCTAGATGATACAGATAGTCCTTGACCTAGAACAGTTTATTTACTGACCCTTCAAAGTTACAACAGCAACTGAAAAAAGTGATTGTTTTCCACACTTAAAAAAGTTGTAGCATCCCCATGTCACGTGATCAAAATTCAGATGCTTGGCAATTGGTTCATATTTATGATGGTTGCAGCATCCCACAGTCATGGTTGCAGCATCCCTTTTGCAACCTTCTGACAAGTAAAGTCAATGGGGAAGCCAGATTCACTTAACAACCATATTACTAAGTTAACAACTACAGTGATTCATTGAACAACTGTGGCAAGAAAGATTGTAAAATGGGACAAAATCACTTAACAACTGTCCCATCAGTAACAGAAATGTTGGGTTCAATTGTCATCATAAGTCAAGGACTACCCATATGTTGCTATTATTGCTATTCTATTCACCTCGCAAAGCTATACAAAATGCAAGATCGCAATTTGTTAAAATTGGCATGAAATGACATTTTGCAGAATGATCATCCAACTGAAATTGCTATATTAGTGCTGTCTGTACTTTTTGTTCAAAATGTATGTATCTTGTAGGTATGAAAATATGTAAAAGTTGCTGAGTTTTGAGGCAAGTTTTTGCAAAGTTTCTAGCTGAGGCCTGTACATGAATCAGCATTGATTCTGAGATCATTTTTTTTTTCAATTTTGCTTCAGGCAATCTTTTTCTCCCTCTCTTACCAAAATGAAGCAACCAAATGAATCTGAAAAAGTCAGAAATAGCAGGAAGAGTGACAACTAAAGAAAAACTATTTCATTTTCCCTTTGGAAAATGATAAAAATTTGGCACTTGTGATCTTCTAGGCAATTTTGAGCTTTAGATTCACATTCAGACATTTTCATTTCAAGCTATTTATTTTAAGAAAGATTGGATATTCATTCTTTTTGGCAGATCTAGCTTTCAATGAATCTATAGTTGCACAGACAGAGGAGACATATTTCTCTGCAAGCTATATGTCAGAGGAAAACATTCTAGCTTTGACTAGTCCCTGACAAATTAAAAAAGAAAAGGAATTTATTTCAAGGTTAAATTTTAAATACAAATTTGGTTCATGTGTTCCATGAATAGTTTATTTGCCTTTCTTCTATAAACTAAGGATAAATTCTAATACTTGGAGCCTTTCATGCTCTCTGAGCTTGGTTATTTTCTTACAGATATTTCATTACTAGACTAGGTAACATCATCAGTGCTAGAACAGATTCCATAATTTAACCCTGAGTTACAAATATTCTCTTCTATAGATTCCAAAATTTTACAAGTTCCAAGTTCCCATTATCTGTTTAGAACAACACTGAGCTTGTCAACCAGAAGGTTGGCAGTTTGAGACTCAATGACAGGGTGAGCTCCTCTTCTTGCCCCAGCTCCTGCCAATGTAGCAGTTTGAAAGCATGCAAATGCAAGTAGATAAATAGGTGTTACTTTGGTGGGAAGATAACAGTGTTCTGTGTGCCTCTGCATATATAGTGATATTGACTACATGACTACAGAAGTGTCTTCAAACATAACCAGCTCCATCAATTAGAAAATGAGCACTGTTCCCTAGAGTCAAAGACTACTGGCCAGCGGAACTTTTGCCTTTTTCTTTTCAAGTTCAGAGAGCATACGCAGCATCTAGAGTTGAGTGGAATCATGGTCTGGTTAGTTTGAGGAGGATATAAAGGTGGGAATTTACAGCTCAGTTCAGGTTATCATTGTTAGGTCTTATTTAGTTTTTAGAAGATTTCAGTCTAACATGAAGGACTTATCTGAATGGGTAAGGATTCCTCCTTAAATACCAAAAATGAAAACCAAAATAATCTTAAAAAATGGGAACTTGGAGATTCAAATCCAGCTCTCCTGTTCTAAGACAGCATCACTGCAAGAGAACATGAAAGATTTGAGGTCAGACTGGGTAAAAATCCAGACCTACTACTTGCATTAAATCAATAACTGTGGATTATCTTCTATAGTTATCCTTTCTTGTAATAAAATAGAGATATAGTTTCCAACTCATTCTTGTGTCTTGGGATATCCAGTAGTGATTTAAATTAGAAATGGGCAGACTTCAAGCCATGTATAGGCATTAAATCTACCTGTTGCAATCTTGATTTTGGAGAGAACAGAAAACGTTAAAATTATATTAATTTCAAGATTTGACTTATTAAGCTGAAATTCTCTTTCAATTCCACAAAGAATGCCCACCTATTCAAATCATGCCATTGCATCACAATTTCAGCACTGGCCTATAAAAATGATTCAACTTGAACATGGATGAGGAGCAGCAACACTTAAAAACTAATATCTTCCCCTTCCCTCATCTTCTTTAGCAAAGTCCCCATCATCACCACCATCAAAGCTATCATCATCATAATCAAACTCAAATGGTTCCCAGTTTTTCTATATCTCATGCTCTTATATGAAATCAGATCCCTTTGCCTTCTTTGCATACTATTAACAGTGTGCTTTCTTGCTTCATGGATCTTATATTTTCTAAAATGCTGCAAAAAATCAGACATGGGGAGGATCAGTAGAAGGAGGAAATGAAGGTTAATGTGGAAAGAATGAAATTTCCCATTCAACCACAGTTGTTTGGCTTTAGTTATAATGCAACATTGGGAATCAATATCTGTTTTAAGGCTGAGAGGAACATGGGAGCATAAGACAGAAGCTGAAATTAGAGATATGAATGTTGCTGATTAGGAGGAGCAGGAAAGGAAATTCAGCTATATAAGAAAATATGTGCATTGTTTTAAGAAGTGAAGGGATCAAACAATGTCACTATTTCATTTCTTTTTCCCAAATAATTCAAACTATCTCTGGATTAAATGTCTTCTCCCAAAAGGGCTTTTTCAAGGGGCAATTGGAATTTCTGTTTTTCCTTGTAGACTTTTCACTTTTCATCCAAAAAGCTTCTTCAGTTCTGACTGAATGTTGGAGAATGAAAGGATTTCAATCAGAACTGAAGAAGCTTCTTGGATGAGAAATGAAATGTTTTCAAGGAAAAACAAAGAAAAGTCTAGTTGCCTTTTGAAAAAGCACCTTTGAGACAACCATAACCTAGATGTCTGAGAATCACCATAAAAGATCAAATGTCTTGTACTGAAATTGACCATTTATCCATTTTCTCCTCATTAGTGGATGGTGCCTGGGAGGTGTGGAGTGAATGGTCCATCTGCAGCCCTGAGTGTGAGCACCTGAGGATCCGGGAATGCACTTCTCCACCTCCACAGAATGGTGGGAAATTCTGTGAAGGTCCAAACCAAGAATCACAGAACTGCACAGAAGGCCTTTGTATTCAAGGTAAGTCATGTATCTGGGAAACTCTTCTATTAAATAAGGGTTGAACAATCTCCAGCCATGTGTGAGCTTTGATTCCTCTTTGCAAACTCAAATCCTAAGGACAACTACTAAAGAAGACAACTATACATGTCTCAGGATAATGTTGCAGGATCCAATCTGAATTGGAGATCCTCCAAAAACTCAACATTAAAACAGCATTCTGCACAAACAGAAAAATATCCACCATCCTAAGAAACCCTAAAGACAGAATTGAGTTAGAAAACCAAGGAGTATATTAAATCCCTTTCACCGCCTGTACCACCACATACATCGGACAAACTAACAGAAGAATAAGTGCATGCATTGAAGAACACAAGAACTCAAACAAAAAAGAAGAACTGACTTCTTCCCTGGTCCAACACCTCAAAGCCACAGGACATGAAATTGACTTTAAAAATACCAGAACTATTGCCAAAACTGAACACTTCAACAACAGAATAATTAGAGAAGCCATAGAAATGGAAAAACACCCACACAGCATGAATAAATGAGATGATACCTCCTGCCTACCAGCCATTTGGAAACCTGCCCTCATTAATAAATGAGTACCTAATATGAAGAGTGACACCAGACCCACATCCACCAGTGCCACACAAGATGCTACCACCACACTTCAACGTAGAAAAAAGACTCACACCCACACAGAAGATGAGACACAACCACGTCCAGAAGCCATACTGCAGCTGCATCACTACCTGCTTCAAACCCCTCCGACCCATACATGAAGCAAACTGACACCCACCATGAAGATGTGGCACGACCACGAACACAAAGCCAAACAACAGGATCACAGCTCACCAGCTCAAATCCCCCAGCAACTAAGACTAACCTGAGCACAACCAAGCCCCTACCTGAACAGAAAACACCCCCAGCCAATCAGAACACAGCCAACCCCCCAGCCAATCAGAACACAGCCAAACCCCCAACCAATGAGAACACACCCCCACCCAATCAGAACACAGCCAAGCCCCCACCCAATGAAGTCACACCCCCACTAGCAGTTAAAAGGAAGAAGCAGCTGCAAGCTCACATTACTTTGAGAAGCATAGAGCCGAAGAAACAAGCCTGAAGATGATAAATGAGACTTCATCGAAACATCGCCTAAATACTTCCAATTTTACGTGGGAGAAAACCCAAATAACCAAAGATCCACATAGAAATACCCAAGAAAACCTCAGAAAACAAATATATATTTACTCCTTCAATACATGAATTGGTATTACCTTTTTCTACACACACACTTAATCTGTTTATTTTTGAGAACCACACTCTTTGTAGAATTTCAAAAGATAGCTTAATGCTAATGTGAACATTTGTTTGACAATACAAAATCAAGTAGTTTTTCTGTATCACTTCATACAATGATAGAAATAGTAGAAAGAATAATCAGATTAGCATAGATCAAGCAAAACACAAAAATCCATCCAAAACATCCAAAATAATTCTTTCTCAGCTTAAAATCAGCCAGGAACTCCACTATTTGAAAGCAAAATAAATCCAACCCAGCAACCATATATTTTACAAGGACTGCTCTGATAGGCTGCTGAGTTCGAATACATACATAATTATTATAAAGAATGCCACAAAAAAATTAACAATCTTCAAGAGAGATGGGTAAAATAACCAGGCCTCATAGTAATCCAGTAGCCCACAATACAATTAAAAAAAACCTTTTAATTCCTGTAAATCTTTCACGGGGAAAAGGGAAGGAGGGTTCTTGGTGCTCTCTTAGCTTGGGTTTTTTTTTTTTTTTTTGCAGACATTTCATTGCCCAAACTAGATAATATCACAGTGTTAAAAGGAAGGAGTCATCCCCAGGCAAAACTTGGCATGCAGAACCCTGGAATAGGAAGCAGAAACATTCTGACTAGAAGAATGCAAGAAAAAACAGTAGGGAAAATATAGGCTGGCACATAGTGAGAGTGAAGTGAAATGGGGATGTAAGCATCAGTAATTTGAACTAGGATTTAGTATGAATAGGGAGCCAGTGCCATGGTACACAATGCCATGCATTTCCTCCTTTTATTAAAAATGAAAATTTTAGGAAGAAACTACCTGTAGGATCTGAGCAATCTTGAGAAATTCACAACAGTGGAAATCTTAAATGATGGTGAAAAAATAGCCTGACCCAGGCTATCATAGCCATTGGTTTTACTCGAAGCCAAGCTGCACTGAAAGCCTCCAACATAGGAACACCAGTGTTGCCAGCCAATTCAAAGCCACAAAACAGACAGAAGAAATCAGAAACACCAATCAAACAAACTCCAAGACCAATAAACACAGACCAAGACTCCCAACCAATCAGGATGTAGAAAAAAACATCCTGCCACAGCAATAGGCTAGCCTCAAATTTAAAACCGATGGCTGTGATAGCCTGACCCACATACAAACTCAATACAGAAGCCTGATGATGGCAGATGAGATTCTGCTGAAACGTTGCTACAACTTTAAAAGCACTACAATGACGTGGGATAATACCCGAAGGAAGCTGAACAGCACACACACACACACACACACACACACACACATATATATACACACACACTGTGTGTATTTATTTATTTGGTTTGTCAATTGCTTACAAGATAATAGGTAAAAGTAAAAACATAGTTATTAATACATGGATACTGTTAAGCCTGGGTTCCCCAACCAGGGTTAGGTAGACAAGCTAAA
>BLBF01000065.1:15277705-15306779 GCA_015471245.1 Laticauda colubrina | reverse complement strand
GCGTTGTTTCCAGACATCTTGGTTGTAATCTGGACTTCTTATCACCGTGTGCAGGTTTTTCCGTTCAGGACGATCCCACCTTCGTCGCCAGTGTTTTGTTCGGAAAACACACGAGGTAGACAGGGTTCCAACAACAAATGCTTTATTCTTAATTTGTCAGTAAATAGGAACACTTGGCTGAAGCCGGGGCCAGCCTTTTATACAGGCTGGCTTGCCTGCTTGCAGCCAATGGCAGTTGTTTAGATTTGCCGCCTTTTTGGCAGCTCTTTGGATTGGTTCCTAGTGAACCAATCCAGTGTTCATTTTATTAACTAATCAGGTTTGTAGATTTGGAGTCATCCACTTTACATATAGAACAGCATGGCATTGTGTACCATGGCACTGGCTCCCTATTCATACTAAATCCTAGTTCAAACTACTGATGCTTATATCCTCATTTCACTTCACTCTCACTATGTGCCAGCCTATATTTTCCTTACTGTTTTTTCTTGCATTATTCTAGTCAGAATGTTTCTGCTTCCTATTCCAGGGTTCTGCATGCCAAGTTTTGCCTGGGGATGATTCCTTCCTTTTAACACTGATGATATTATCTAGTTTGGGCAATGAAATGTCTGGAAAAAAAAAAAAAAACAAGCTCAGAGAGCACCAAGAACCCTCCTTCCCTTTTCCCCATGAAAGATTTACAGGAATTAAAAAGGTTTTTTTTAATTGTATTGTGGGCTACTGGATTACTATGAGGCCTGGTTATTTTACCCATCTCTCATGAAGACTGATAATTTTCTTGTGGCATTGTTTGTAATAATTATGTATGTATTCGAACTCAGCAGCCTATCAGAGCAGTCCTTGTAAAATATATGGTTGCTGGGTTGGATTTATTTTGCTTTCAAATAGTGGAGTTCCTGGCTGATTTTAAGCTGAGAAAGAATTATTTTGGATGTTTTGGATGGATTTTTGTGTTTTGCTTGATCTATGCTAATCTGATTATTCTTTCTACTATTTCTATCATTGTATGAAGTGATACAGAAAAACTACTTGATTTTGTATTGTCAAACAAATGTTCACATTAGCATTAAGCTATCTTTTGAAATTCTACAAAGAGTGTGGTTCTCAAAAATAAACAGATTTAAGCCCCTATCACACTACACCAACGGATGGAACGAGGATGTAAAACGGAGAAAAACACTTGCCATCCGTTGGTTAACGCGATGCTTCCATTCTGTACTCACTGCCTCCGTTTTGCTTCCTCTCTAACCGTCCAGCATCCATCTATTGACATCCACTCAGAAGGTTTTGAGCTGCTCAAAACTTTTGAGCGGAAAATCTATCCAATGCATCCATTCTGCATCCGCTAGACATACGGGGGACATCCGTTCTTCATCCGTTATGCATCCGCTATATCCGCTAGGCATCCGCTGCGCATCCATGCAAATTAAAATCTGTTCCAGCAGTAAACGGATGCAGGGAGGAAGTGGAACGGATGCACAGCATTAGTAGCACGGACGGAGAAAGGATGAAAGCAGATGCAGCTACGCATCCGCGTCATCCGCTATGCATCCACTCTGCATCCTCTACGCATCCGCTCTGCATCCTCTACACATCCACTCTGCATCCGCTCTGCATCCTCTACGCATCCTCTACGCATCCTCTATGCATCTGCTCTGCATCCACTCTGCATCCGCTCTGCATCCGCTTCCATCTGCTAGGCTTCCGTTCCGCATCTGCTTTCCATCCGCTCTGCATCCTCCCCCCGTCTGTTCCTTTCCGTGTTATCCGCTCTGCTTATGCAAATTTTTGCCCCTTTTGAGAGCAGATAACAACGGATGGAACATTTTTCTCATCCGCTGTGTCCTTTTTACAAACGTTTTGCATCCGTTGGGCAGTGTGACAGGGCCTTAAGTGTGTGTGTAGAAAAAGGTAATACCAATTCATGTGTTGAAGGAGTAAAACAAAGCTGACCCAAGGTCTCCAAAATGTCAAGAATATATCTCCAAGCATAAGTAAGCCTCCTTAAGAGCTTGCTAAAGTATTTGAAGATGTTGACTCACTGGTTATCTTAAATGAGCACTTGTACCGTATATACTCGCATATAAGCCAACTTTAGAAAGCTTTTTTTTTTTTTTTTTTCAAATTTGGGGGTCGGCTTATATGTGCATAAATCTGATTTCTGACACAAACGACATGACGATATGACACCACTTCTCAGATCATGCAATATCGATATTACCATACAGCGATATATACATACAGCACATTTCTTTTTACTCTGGGTGCCTCCATTTTGCTTTTTCTCCCACCGGATATAACATGCTCTGATTGGTTAGTTATTCAGGTGACCACTGTAGTGTTTGCGATCATCACATGCAACTTTGTATCCAGTTTCTCTGCATTTAGTAAAGCATTCCGTAGTAAAATTCATTAAAGTATAGCCATGTCTGATGTTAAAAGAAAAAGAATGTCTTATGCTGCTTCTTTTAAACTAAAAGTAGTGAAGGCTGCAGAGGAAACAAGCACCCTTGAAGCAGCAAGAACCTTTGGAGTGGATGAGAGCAATATTAGAAGATGGAGAAAGGATAGTACATTGGATTGCACCCCCAATTCAAAACGTACAAAAAGAGGACCCAAAGCTGGGCAATTCCCTGAAATGGAAAAGCACATTCTTGAGTGGTTTGAGGCTCAAAGGCAGAATGGCTACAGTGTGTCTAGATTGGCTGTGCGCTTACAAGCATTGCAGATGGCCAAATCTGGAAAATACCAAGGTACCTCAACCTTCACTGCTTCCCCGAGCTGGTGTACAAGGTTTTTGAAGAGAAATGGGATATCACTAAGACAAAGAACAAAAATAGCCCAAAAGCTACCATCAGAATATGAGGAAAAGGTGATGAACTTCAAACGTTTCATAATAAATAAATGAAAGACTGGTGATTTTCCTCTCAGCAGGATTGGCAATATGGACGAGACCCCTATGTGCTTTGACATGCCAAGCACTAAAACTTTGAACCAAAAGGGTGAAAAAACAATTCTTATTAAGACAACAGGGCACCAAAAATGGGATATGATTTTACAAGAAATGGTACAGAAATCCTTTTTAAAATGTTGCAGCAGCAACAAATTAGATGGCACTGAAGATGATGTTGTATGGCAGGAGGATAGCAATGAAACTGAAAATGAAGACAGTGATGAAGTGGCAGAAAATGAAAATGAAGATCAAGATGAAGAAATGTGGGATGAAGATAATGTCAAATATACATTGGAGGACTGGAAACATCTCTTTGGGGAATCTGAGGACGAGGGTGATGGTGAGAATGAATTTGAAGGATTCTGAGACACAGTTTAATTTGTGAAAATAAATAAAAGTAAAACACAACAATAATGGCTTTTATTCTCATTTATGCTCTTCTGCAAGCTTTTGCTATGATAAGTGCATATATTACCATTATATAACATCAGATTCTTTACATACCGGGCAATTAACTGAATATTGTTTCCTACACAAATGGTTTGATAATGAACCTTCATCAGTGCATTGCATATTGATACTCTTTTGTTATTAGCCCAAACAACACACCATGGTATTTGGGGGTCGGCTTATATGCGAGTTTTTGCAAAATTCCTCATTTTGGGACAGTTTTTTAAGGGTCACCTTATATGCGAGATCGGCTTATATGCGAGTATATACGGTATTTTCAGGAGGAAATGAAAAAGTAACAAACAACACAAACTGACTAGTATTGACTTCCATTTTATTTTTCTGCCTATCTCACCATAAAAAGAAAATCTAATCCATGTTATGATTGACATTTGACATCATTACTGGTCAGCATTTATTATATGTGTATGTAAAGCTGATTATATTCTACCCTACCACCCTGGCTCAAGCAGATTGTGTGGTCTCCACTCATAAATAGGGTCATAGAGAATTTTTTCACTTCAGTACACATTCAACAATATTATATCGATGTGTAAAAATAATGTACAAAGACATGTACAGTATGTAGCTATTATATGTATCCAATCGCACAATTCTAAGAGTAGAGTAGAGCAAAGCAGAGCAGAGCAGGACAGGACAGAATAGAATAGAACAAAATAGAATTCTTTATTGGCCAAGTGTGATTGGATTTGCGTCTAGTGCATATCTCGCAGCTGCCCCTGAACTCCTGAGTTACTCACAAAGCAGAGTACTCGCACTTTGATGCAGTCATGTTTCTGTTGATTTTGAGAACTCAGAATTAACAGCAGCAAGAACAGACAATCTGTGAAAAGCCAGTGCTGAGAGCTAGCTTCTCTCAGTGTTTAAATCAGTGGTTGACAACTGGTGGGCTGCGGCCCACTGATGGGCTGCGAGAAAATTTTGGTGGGCCCCAGAGAAATCTCACCCCCAGGGCGCACACCCTCAAAGCAATTAATCCAGGCTGTGCAGAAACACAAGGCTACACTGCCCAGATGGCCTGCGGGAACCCTCCCTGCCCACTCACTCCTTACCCTGCAAACTTGCCTGCTAAATTGCTATTTTTCCAACCATCATCTGTTCTGCTGTGCCAGGAGATTTAGATTAGCTAGGAAGCAGGAAATGGTTGGATTTCTTGCTTTCTAGCCAGTCTTTTCATCTTTGGCTCTGCTTTTAAGCAGAGCCAAACCTCTCTTAGGACTGAAGGTTCTATTATTCAGTGCAGACTCACAGCAAGCAAATTTTATGACAGACTGAGCTAGCCAATGGCAGATAGATCACTGAATGATACTGTGAGCAACTCAATCTGCCTGACTGCTTACCTGATTTTGGGTAAAAATTGCTCCTTTTTAAAATAAAAAATTCAATGTTTACATACATGGTGTGTTGTGAGTTAATTTTGTGAGTTTGTTTGCAAGCAAATTTTATGTGATAGACTAAGCTAGCCAATGGCAGATAGATAGATCTCTGAATGAATCTGTGTGTCAGCGTTCCAGGGAAAATCCATTCCTGTCAGTAACTCCAAGACACACTTCATCTCAAAATACTTTTATTAGAATAGCACCTGGCACGTTCCATGGAATTCCAAAACTAAAAGTTTCCCAGCTTCCCCACAATGTCCCAACCTACACACCATCCCCTTTCCCCTCATCATCACATCACATGAACCAATCCCAAAGTAAGTTCTAATTTTTTCTGCGCCACACTCTTTAACCTTGAACTATCAAAAGAATTATATTTTGTCTACTAAGAGCTACTCAATTAACATAATCCCCTCCAACTTTCTCCAGCTATGTGGCAGCGATGAATTCCATAGCTGACAGGCACCCCCCCTTGAAAAGTGCATCTCCTATAAGAAAATAAGAAAGAAAACACCACCAGGGGTTAATGTGATGTCCTTAACCCCCTCTCCCCCCTCCAAGAGAACCCTTTGGTTTGTTGAGGAATTCCTCATGGAATTGGTTAACCAATCTATCTGCATGTACATCCCAACTTTTTACCCAAGTAGCACCTGATACAGGGTAACCCTTCCATAATACTAAGTATTGTAACCATCCTTGGTGTTATCTAGAATTGAGAATTTTCTTGATTTCATAATGTGTCTCACCCTGTACAATTAAAAGGTTATGGGGAGCAATTGGTACTGGTCTTATCACTGATGTAACAGCTGGTTTTAATAAACTGCTATGGAACACTGGGTGTATTTTTCCCAATAACCGGGGAAGACTCAATTGGACTCTGACTGGATTGCTTATTTTTGATATTGGAAATGGATCTAAGAACTTAGGCCCCAACTTCTTACCAGAAAGTTTCAATCTAAGATATTTTGTTGACAAATATACTTTGTCCCCTACTTTAAATGGTGGTTGGAATCAGTGATGGGAGTCAAAATTTTCTACTGGTTCTGTGGGCATGGCTTGGTGGGCATGGCAGGAGAAGGATAATGTAAAATCTCCAGTCAGAGGTCTCCATTTGCTGATTCTCCGAACTATTCAAAAATTCTGCTGCCAGTTCTCCAGAACTGGTCAGTACCTGCTGAATATCACCTCTGGTTGGAGTGATCTATGTTTGTCTACTTGATTTTTGTAATCCTTTGCAGCTTCAGTCAAAGCTTCTTTCATGTCCTCCCAAACTTTTTTTTAATGAGTTCAGCCATTCTGTTACAGAATGGATGTGTGGGGTTCTCAAGGTAATTCTGGCATAGGGACAAATTCCATGCCAGTATTGATTTGGAATGGAGTCAACCCTGTGCTGCTATGTACTGCATTATTATAAGCAACCTCTGCAAACGGTAATAACTCCACCCAGTTTTCTTGTTGATAATTTACATAGCATCTGATGGTGTTGGTCCTCTCCTTTCCACTGCTCTGTTGCATGCCAGATGGAATGCTGAAGATAATCCTTGAGATGACCCAATAGAACTTAAAAACTCCCTCCAGAATTTAGCGGTAAATTATACCACTCTATCTGAGATTATTCTACAAGATACTCCATGTAGCCTATAGATATGCTTCATGAACAGTTTTGCAAGCTTTTCTGCAGATGGGAGTCCTTTACAGGCTGTAAAATGGGCCTGCTTAGAGAATAAGTCTATAACAGTCCAAATGATTGTATTCCCTCCACTCTCAAGTAATACTACAATAGTCCATTGCAATTTCTTCCCATGGCTGTGTTGGTTCAGCTGCTTGTTGGAGGAGGCCAGGGGTTTTTCCAGTTCTGTGTTTCATTGTGGCACAATTTGATCAGCTTTTCACATAGTCCTCAACGTCAGATTTCATTTTTGGCCACCAGAACTGTCTTCTGACTAAATGTAGGGTTTTTAAGAACCCAAAGTATCCCATCAGTTGTGAGTTGTGACTACGCTTTAGTACCATTATTCTTAGATTTGTCAGTACATAAAGTTTAGTCCCTTTCCAAGCCAGTCCCTCATTCATTGTTAATTCAATTTGATGCTCCACAAACCAGGGATCAGTCAGTAGGGCTGCTTTCAACTGCATTGTCAATTTGTCTTCCAGGTGTCTGGGATTGTGGCTGGCTTGGCCTCGAGTGGTTACTTGGCCTGCCAATTGAGCTTCTGATATCAAAGCCTGTACTATTTCCTCTCGGCAACTGTCAAATTGGGATTTCCTGGATAGGGCATCTGCCAATATGTTTTTCCCTCTGGGGATATATTTCATCTTGAAGTTGAACCGCTTGAAGTATTGAGCCCAGCAGACTTGTTTAGGTGATAGCTTCCGAGGTTTCTTTAGAGCTTAGAGATTTTTGTGATCAGTCCACACTTCAGAAGGCTCCTTCATCCCTTCTAGGGAATGCCTCCAAGTCAATAAAGCCCATCATACTGCAAATGCTTATTTCTCCCAGACCACCCATCTTTGCTCTGTGTCTGTCAGTTTTTAGACACATAAGCGCAAGGCATCAGTCAGTTCTGAAAGTCCTTTTGTAGCAGAACAGCCACAACCGCCACATCACTTGCATCAGCTTGGAGTATAAAGTCTGGTTGGGTCTGGGTGCTGGAGAATGGGCTCAGCTGCAAAGAGGCATTTTAAGGTTTCAAAAGCTTTTTGACAGGCCATTGTCTAAGCAAGGGGTTGACTGGGCTTCAGTTTGGTGGGTGAAGGCCCTGTTTTTAATAACTCTGTCAAAGGGAGGGCAACCTCAGCAAAAAAAGGAATGAATTGTCTATAGAAATTGGTAAAACCCAAAAAGCTTTGAAGTTGCTTTCATGTTTTGGAGGGTTGCCAGTCCTGCATGGCTTTCACTTTTCCAGGGTCCATCTCAATTCCCTGGTTGGATATTCGGTAGCCTAAGTAATCCAGAGATTCTTTGTGGAATTTGCATTTTGACAGTTTTACATATAACTTAGAGGCCAAAAGTTTTTTCAGCACTTGTCTGATCAATTTGACATGTTCCTCAATGGTTACGCTGAAAATAAGGATGTTTCCCAGGTAGACGAGGACCCCCTGGTACAGGTGTGGATATAACAGTTCATTGATAGTTGCATAAATACTGCAGGGGGCCCTTGGTGTCCAAAAGGCATGACCCAGAATTGAAAACTACCCAAAGGGCAGTTGAAGGCAATTTTCCATTTGTCTCCCTCTTTTATGTGCACTCTGTAGTATGCTTCTCTCAAATCTAGTTTGTTGAAGACCTTGCTTTTTGACAGGTGGCTTAATAAGTCTTTTGTGAGAGGGAGAGGGTACATGTTTTTGACTCACATGGAGTTCACACCCCTAAAATCAACACATAATATCAATCCGCCATCTTTCTTTTATTTGAACAGCACTGGGGCAGCCAACCTTGATTTGGCAGGTTCAATGAAACCTCTGTCTAAATCTAAATCTAAATCTAAATTGTTGTAGATTTATTTCCTTAATTCAGTCATTTCAGCTGGTATCATGGAATACATCTTTGGTTTTGGCGGTTTCGCCCCAGCTTCTAATTCTATGGTGCAATCTGTGGCTCGATGGGGAGGTTAAACATTACATTCCTCTTCACTGAATGCTTCAGCCAAGTCTCTGTATTGTTTGGGTACTTGGGGGGTACCTGGAAGAAGGTCTGAGGTGGTGGTTGCTGCTTCAGGTTCTGGACCCATGTTGGGTGGTAGTTTCTTAGTGGGAGAAAGGGGGGCAGTGGGCCCATGCCAATTATGATTTTTCAGTATCCATCCTCCAACTTGATTGCCCATTTATCTAGCCAAGCAAGTCCCAATATGACAGATTCTGACATTCTTGGAGCTACTATAAATCGTATGAGTTCATGGTGAGCACCCATCTCCAGTTTGATTAACTCTGTCATTTGGGTGGCTGGGATCCCCCTAATTAATGTTCCACTCTTTTGCTCAAATCTGATTAGGTGTTTAAGGTGTTTTGTCTTTATGCCCAATTGTTCAACGATGGGTAGCCCAATAAGGTATCTAGAGCATCCGGTATCTATGATAGCTTCTAACTCCCCTGCCTCCCCTGTGTCAGGCACTACTAACTTCACTTTGACCTCAAAAGGTGTGATGGGTGCACTCATCATAGGGTCGTCTTTGTCAGTAGCTTCTCTGGGGTGGGTGTGTTGAGTTGGTAGTTCCCTTCTGTGTGGGGAGGACCTTCTATGGTGTGTCTAGCAAAGCAGCTAATGTTAGGAGGCTTCCCTTGAATTTTTCGACTCCTGGTGGCTGCATTAGTCCTTGGCTGTGGAGCTTGTGGAACAGGTGAAGGGGCCAGACAGTCAGCTGCTCTATGGCCATTCTGGCCACAACAATAACACTTTATCATTCTGGTGAGTCAGGTGTGAACAGCTTCAGCAGGTCAGCTGTTGCCTGGCCATACCTCTCCTAGAAGGGCCTTCAGATAGGGGTCTTTTTTGTTGATTGATATTGCGGTCTTTTGAGGGCAGTCGTATACCACGCTTGTAATGTCTCAGGAATCGCCCTAATGATGCAGGCCCTTTCTAGTTCTCAGTCAATGGCATTTTTAAAATAGTGCAAGATGATTTTTTCAGGCCAGACCATGAGGTGGCTTGCAACCCTTCTAAAGTTCCATTAAAAGTCTGATAAGGGCCATTTGCCTTGTTTCACTTTCATTAATTTGTCTTCATTTTCTGCCACTCTGTCTGGATTTTCAAATCTGAATCTCAACAAATGAATAAAAGCACTGACATCCTGAAGCTCTGTGGCTTGTTCATAGTGCAATTGGGCCCCCCCAGCCAGAAGCATCCCCCTCATTCATTCCATCTGTTATTGCAGTAACCAGATTGCATTCTGTTGCATATTGGCCTCCAAATTGGTCTATGTGAGACCAGATTTAAGTGAGGAAATAAGCAAAATGTTCATGGCGTCTGTCAAAAGTGGCCTTGAACTGCATCTGGTCTGGTCTGGGGTGGTGGTATTGCCCTGGCTACTGAAGGCTCACCTGGAATGAAAGGGGCCTGGCGAGGCATGTATCCACTTTGGAAGGGTCCTCTGAGGCCTGACTGGGTTGGGGCTCTCTGGAAGGCAGGCCTCTGCAGGGTTGCTCCGAGTGGGGGCTGGTTAGGGGCCTGCCATGAAGAGGCCGGTTGTTGCCCTATTTCCTGCATTGAGAAAAGAGGGATGGCTGCCATCTGCTGCCTGTTGGGAAAAGGTCACTGATTTTCCCTTTGTTGGGAAAAGGTCACTGATTCTCTTTGGGCCCAAGGCATTGCCGGCGCTGGCATCTATTGGCACTGGATCCACTCTTGCCCAAGATAAAACCCCCACCCTGGAGGGATACTCTCTGCAGGGGGTAAATTCCCTTCTGGGTGTTGAGGGGGAGGACTGGGAGGTTGCAACATACCTGTTGTAATCTGCGTCTCTCACCTCTCCCTTGAAATTGGATCTTGCTGAACTGGGCTGGTTCTCTGGCCATCTCTAACTGATTCCAGAATGAATTCTTCTTCCCTCCTCAAATTGGAAAAGGAAAAAAAATGGCTGCTTTATGCTCCAACTTGTCTGGACAGTTTGTGGCTTGGAAGCATAACTTCCCATCTTAAGCTGTTCGAGCTTCTCTGGTAATTCTACTAACAATCGGCTTCAGAAGCTAATTTGCTGGCTGCCATCTTGGGAGGCTTCTGATTCAATTGGGGCCTCAAACCTCCAGTCTGCCTCCCTTGCAATAGGGAAAGGGCTTGATGAAGATTTATGTTCAAGCAACTTATCCAGTCCAATCTGACAACTCTCCCACAAGTCTGTTTGTCTGGGCCAAGCTCCTAAATCTCTTCTCTCCTCTGCATGCTTCAGTGCTTGTGTCACCTCCTCCGAAGGAGGGCTGGGGGTTGCAATTAATCTTCTGGAGCCCCCCCCCCCAAGACCCTTCTGTCTCACCTTCCATGTTGGCTGATTCTTCAGATTGCTCCATTGCTGGAATAAATCCTGGGTTTCAGCAACCCCTGGTAGCTCCCCTCTTGGGAGTGCTGAAATTTGATAGAGTTTCAGAATATTCTCCTTGTTTCAGGGAAAATCTATTCCTGTCAGTAACTTCAAGACACACTTCATCTCAAAGTACTTTTATTAGAATAGCACCTGGCACATTCTGTGGAATTCTAAAACTAAAAGTTTCCTGGCTTTCCCACAATGTCCCAACCTACAAACCATCCCCTTTTCCCTCATCATCACATCACACGAACCAATCCCAAAGTAAGCATGCGATCTTGGAGGTCGAGATCGCTGCTGATATCTTTGCTCCTGGATGGTCCAATTGGATCTAAACTGTCCCGAAGAGATGGTGATCATAAAGAGCACGTCCTGTCGATCCCGGGATAGCGCAAAGTCCCTGGTAGATCCAGGAGAAGCTCTTTTTGCCAGTGGCAAAGAGCAAAGCTGCTGAAGTTGGGACAGCTCTGAGACAGAAGGGAATAGAAAGAGAGAGTGTGTCAGTTTGGTGAGAACCTTTTTTTATATATATATATTTTAAGACTTGAAAGGACACCCTAAAGAAAAGAAAGAATCTGTAAAAGTTTTGACAGAAGTGATGAAGCGGCGATTTTAAACAAGGATGTCAAAGTAATAATTCTTTTTTCTTCATTGTTGGATTTTGATATATGATTTTATATTTTGAAACTGGACTGATTTCTTTTTCTTCTTGTTATTTATTCTTTTCTCCTTTTTGATTCTATAACATGTTAAGCTAGAGGTTCCTTTTTAGTTATTTTTCAAATACTTTTTTTCTTTTTTAATTAATCTTTGTTATATTTTGCCTGGAAAAGGAGAAGGGGAAAGTGAAAGCTAAAGAAACTGTAGCACTACCAATAAGAGGCTTGGAAGTGTTCTGTTTTTTCTTTGCCAGACAAAGCTGAGAAAGAATTGAGACTTCATTTCAAGGACATTGCCTGGTTGATAAGATAGAGGAAAGAACATGGGAGAGTATTATTGCAGATGCTCTTCTGGGTTTCTATCAACAGCTGGAGTCCGGCACTGAAACTTAGGAAAAGAAAAGGTGATAAGTTTTTGGAGAAGAGAGAAGAGAACTACAATAAGAGCCTTGGATAATTAAACAAAGTGCAGTGTACTCTTTATTTTTTTCTAAGCTGTGTTATTCCACCCCCTCATCAGTTTATCTTTTTTTTTTTTTTTTCTGGTAATAGATATTTGGACTTTTGGCTTTTTGGAACTTGGCTTTCTGGAACTTGTCTACTTTTCATCTTGGTTTCTTTTTGGTCCATTTTTATGTATCTTTTTATATTTGAGATCTCTTAATTGGATTAAGGTGTTGAAGAACCTGAAGAATTTTTTCCTTTTTTTTTTTCTTAGCCTTTTTCTTCACCTTTTTGCCTTCTTTGGGACTTTTCAACTTTTCTTTTTTCATGTTTGTTTAATTGATTGGATTAAGGCATACAAGAGCCTGAAGAAATCTTTTTTTTTCTTTCTCCCTTTTTGCTTTTTAATTATTATTACTATTTGTTTTTTTCTTTTTTTCCATGATTTTTACTTGGAATTTTAGCTGGTTATTTTACAACTGGATTAAGGTCTAGAAGAATTTGAAGATTATGAATTTTTCAAAATGAGTAGGAAGTTAACAGCTCCTGGTTCTTCAACTTTTGCTTCCTCCTCTCCACCATCTGGAGGACAACGCTCAATACAGATAATGTTAAAGCAAGAAAAAGAACAAGAAAAAGTGACCCTGCAGATGATTATGCAAGGAATTCAAAATGTTCAAACAAGATCAGATAATATTGAAAAGAGAATCGAGAACATTGAACAAAGAACAGGGAACATTGAACAAAGAACAGAGATCATTGAACAAAGAACAGGGAAAACTGATGAAAAAGTGGAAAACATCCTACAATTGATGATGAAGTCTCCAAGAAATTGAAGAAGAAGGTAAACAAAGAGATAAGAAGATTGGAGACATTGGTAACAGATTAACTGTGGCTGAACAAGATAAAAGTGGTATGCTGAGATGGGAGATGGGCAGATCAGAATTTTACCTTAGATTTCAAAATACAGAGGAAGAAATAGGACAAAACTTAGCTGAGATAATGACAGAAATTCTAGCTGAAGCTTTGGAAATGACCCAAGAGAAGATGATGGATGGAATAGATGAGGTTTATTGAGTCTTTACAAGATATGCGATGAGAAATAGTTTACCAAGAGAACTTCATATTAGATTTACAAAGAAAGCCCTTAAAACGCAAATTCTGAAAGTGGCGAGAGAGAAAATATTGAAATACAAGGATAAGGAGATTGTGGTCTTGAAACAAGTACCCAGAAGAGTGAGAGAGATGAGAAGAGAATACCGATTCTTGACCAAATTGCTACTTAAAAAAGAGGTAAATTATAGATGGCTGATTCCAGAAGGTTTAATGTTCACATGGCAAGAACAGAGATACAGAATTGACTCAATTGAAAAAGCTGAATCATTTTCCGCAGAATTTTTTTAAAGAGGAGAAAGAGGCAGAAAAAGAAATTTCACTAATTGAATTCCAAGAGGAGTAAGTTCTAATTCTTTCTGTGCCATACTCACACACTATATTTTGTCTACTAAGAACTACTCAATTAACATCACCCCCCTCACACTTTCTCCAGCTATGTGGCAATGATGAATTCCACAGCTGACACTGTGATTCTATGTGCAACTCTATCTGCCTGACTGCCTGATTTTGAATAAAAGTTGCTCTTTTTTTATAAAAATTTCAATATTTATATAAATATTTATAATATTTAAGCCTATGTCACACTGGCCAACGGATGCAAAACGGATACAACGGACGAGAAAAATGTTCCATCCGTTGTTATGTGCTCTCAAAAGGGGCAAAAATTTGCATAACTGGAGCGGATAACACGGACACGGGGAGGATGCAGGGCGGATGGAAAGTGGTTGCGGAATGGAAGCCCAGCGGATGAAAGCGGATGGGAGTGGATGGGAGTGGGTGGCACATCCGCAGGGCTTCCGGGGGGCCTCAGCAAAGTTGATGCAGAACGGATACAGCGGATGCAGAGCGGACGCCGAACGGATAAAGCGGATGCACAGCGGATGCACAGTGGAAGCCTAACATTCACTGCCTGGCATTCACTGCACATGTGGGGAGGATGCATTGCGTCAGCCCCGTGGATATAATGGAAGAGAGCTTGGAAGCAGGTCACCATTCAGAGGAAAGACCTGCTGCCGGATGGATTGGCTGCCTTGCCTGCCCTGCCTGCCCTGCCTGCATGTCTGCCTTCTAGCCTTGCTGCCAGCCTTGCTACCAGCCTTGCTGCCAGCCTCCCTGCCAGCCTTGATGCCAGCCAGTCTGCCAGCCGGTCTGCCTGCCAGCCTTGCTGCCAGCCAGTCTGCCAGCCGGTCTGCCTGCCAGCCTTGCTGCCAGCAAGTCTGCCAGCTGGTCTGCCTGCCAGCCTTGCTGCCTGCCTTCCTGCCAGACTTGGTTCATGTCTACCTGCCAGCCTTCCTGCCAGCCTTGGTTCATGTCTGCCTGCCAGCCTTGGGGTCTGCCTGCCTGCAAGCCTGCCTGCCAGCCTTGCTGCCAGCCTCCCTGCCAGTCTTTCTGCCAGCCTTGGTTCCTGCCAGCCTCCCTGCCAGCCAGCAACACCACAACCATGCGGAAGCACAGCAAGCCTCAGCCATCTGCTGCCAGCCCTGGCAGGAGGGACAGGGCTACCATCCCACCCCTGGCCCTCACTCTGGTTCTGCTGGGGCTTCTGCAGCACGGGCTCGCTCTTCTGGGGCTGGCGCTTCTGCTGCTTCTGCTTCTGGAGGAGCTGATGACAAGCACTCCAGCACCAGCCACCTCCACAGCACCTGCACCCTTCACCCCTGGGACTGAGCGACCAAGAGGAGTGCCAGAGACTCATTTTTGTCTTATAGCTTGTTGTTAATAAAGTCTATTTTAGATTCACACACTTGCTTCATTTCTTTTTTTGTATAAAGTCTTGCTGGAAACTTTTAGAAATGGTTTAAGCCTTTGCATGCTTGTGGGATGGGTTAAGATAGCAGTGGGATGGGCAGGGATACCTTTGGGATGGGTAATAGCTGTGGGGATAGATAAACCTCCAGTGTAAGCATAGTGGGACTGTATGGTCTACCCTCCCAGGTGCCACACCTACGGCCCTTTATTATCAATAATAATGTAATCAATTATCCACACATGTTAACATAAACACAACTCTTTATTAAATGCCCTGTTCATTGTAGGCCAACCAAACATACATGGCCCAATCTCATCCGTGTGATGAGACAGGCTGAAGGAAGCATCCATTAAGCATCTACCATCCTGTCTTGCTATCCCACTGCTCCAGCTGGGGAGTTGCACCATTGTCTCAGGAGATTGCGCTGCTTCTTCGCTTCATTTGAGGCTCTGTTGGGGCCTAGCACATCCTCAGTGTCGATCAGGTTTCGCCCTTGCCTCCATTCCCCAGGCTCCATGTCCCCATTGCCTTGCTGGAGGTCCACAAGCCTGTTCTGCAAGACTGGGTAGCGGGTGCACATGAGATTCTGCAGGATGCAGCAAGCTTCCATGATCCTCCTCACGGTCTCTGGGCAATGCTGCATGGTGGTGAGAAGTACCTGGAACCTGTTGTCCAGGATGCCAAAGGCGTTCTCCACCACCCGCCTTGCCCTGGACAGCCTGTAGTTGAAGATCCTCTCTTCACGGGTGAGGAGTCTGGAGGTGTAGGACTTCATGAGGTAGGTTGTAAGGGAGAAGTCGTCATTCCCCATGATGAAGTAGGGCACATCTTCCGTGTCGTTGGGCAGGGGGTTTTGATCTGGAAAGCCCATGATGAGGTTGCCTTCCAGCCTCTCCTTGAGGTCACTGGCATTGTATACCTGGGCATCTGAACATGAGCCGCTGCCTGAAGCATCGATGTACATGAACTAGTAGTCGGTATCGACCATGGCAAAGAGGATGATGCTGAAGAAGCCCTTGGAGTTGAAATAAGTGGACCCCGACTTGGCTGGAGATTTGCAGGCCACGTGCTTGCCATCTATGGCTCCAACGGTGTGTGGTAAGTTCCACTTCTGATACCACTGCTCTGCAACTTTCTTCCATCCTTCTTCAGTGGAGGGGCACTGGAGGAGCTCCTCCTTGTATTCTTCAATGATGGCCTGCACCACTTCTCTGACCACAATGCTGGTATTGGATGGCACCCTCCAGCCGTTCTGCATGCTCCTGTAGGAGGTCCCTGAGGCCAGGTGGCGCAGAGTGAGTGCCACCTTGAGCCCAGTTTCCAGGCTGGGCCGGAAGCTGGTGTTTGCCTTGTTCAACCTGGGTGTCAGGCACTGCACAACTTCGTCAAACATGGCTGGAGGCATCCTCATGAAGTTCTGGAATGCCCAAGTGTCTTTGCTCCTGAGCTCCACCATCAGCTTGTTGTACAGTCTGTCCTCCACTCTACTGGCGAACCATCTTCGGACCCAGACTCTTTTTGGGTGGCTCCTTTTCTTCTCGCAGTAGTGTTCACAGAGCCTGCAGATGGCTTCGCACTGTTGCAGAACGATGGTGGCTGCCGAAAGGACTTTGTTACAATCCACGGTGGACATGACTGGATGCTGTGGAAGAGGAAGAGTCAGATGAAGGCTGCAGAGGTCTGCACCGCTGGGCTGCTGTTCTGAAAGTGCGATGCAGGTGAGTTGCTCCCCCTTTTTATAGGCAGTATAGGTTTTCCGCTAGGCATCCTCTTGGCATCCTCTAGGCATCCTTAATATCCAAGATAGGTCCCCTCTGCTAACGTTTTTTCCACTTTAAATGCTTTGTTTCCACTAGGCATCCATTCTGCATCCGTTCTGCATCCGTTCTGCATCCGTTCTGCATCCGTTCCGCGTCCGTTCCACTTCCTCCCTGCTTCCAGGCAGATGCGCGTTGCGCAGCTGCGGAACGGATGCCTAGCGGATATCGTGGATGCGTAACGGATGCGTAGCGGATGCGTAGCGGATTGAGAACAGACAAACTGGATACATTTTCCGCGCAAAAGTTTTAGGCAGCCCAAATCTTTCTGAGTGGATGAAACGTCCATAAACGGATGCTGGACGGATAGAGAGGAAGCCAAACGGAGGCAGTAAGTACAGAATGGTACATCGCGTTAACCAACGGATGGCAAGGTTTTTTGTCCGTTTTACATCCTCTTTGCATCCATTGGTTCAGTGTGACATGGGCTTTACATACAAACCATGCCTAGCCAGTCACATGACCACCAAGCCAAACCCACAAATTACGCCATGCCCACAGAATCAGTTAGTAGTCCCTGGGATCTAAAATTATGAGTTTGGTGGTTCCTGAGGTCCAAAAGATTGGCAACCCCTACTTTAAATACCTCTTCAGTAATCCATCATTAAGTTATCCAGAATCTGCCCAGAGTGGATAAATACCACCCTTCTAATATCCGCCTGCCCTTCTGCCTCTCTTATTATCCCCCCACTTAGCTTCTCTTATCACACCCCTATTTCTAAGCCCTGTGTTACCCAAAATCTATTCCATGTTATTTCTGTCCTAAACTATCCTGTCACTTTCGTGTTCCCCTGCGCATTCCAACACCTGCATTCCTTGCATCTGCCTTCATTAGTCCTGCCTGGCTGTGTGTGTATGTGCCTTTGCATTTTGCAGCAGCTCCAATGAATTTCGTGCCAGATTGATGAGTGCTGAAGGTAATTGCTGTTTAGTCCCGGGGTGGGATTCAAATTTTGTAACAACCAGTTCTGTGGGCATGGCTTAATTTGTGGGTGTGGCTTGGTGGTCATGTGACTGGGTGGATGTGGCCAGGTGGCCATGTATGGCAAATCAAATACAAGTGGTCCTTGCTTCATGGCCAGTTGCTTAGTAAATGTTCTAATTTATAACTGATCTCCCAGAGCTACTTGACTTGTTTTTAGAGTTTTGACAAACATGCACACACACAGACACACACACACACACACACACACACGCACACACACACCCTTCTAACCCTGTTATTTTATGATTCTGTAAGGATCTCCTGCTGGAGGAGGGGGTTGGACTGGAAGATGACCTCCAAGATCCCTTCCAGCCCTAGATTGCTGTGTTGTTTCAGAGTCTTTTGAAGCCAGGGTTTGACTTTCCTTCCTCTGCTTTTTTTCTCTCTCCCTCCCTCCTTGTATCTATCCATTCATATATCTCATTCACTTTCTCCTCCCTCCCTCTCTTTCTTTTTCTTTCTTTATCCCTCCCTTCCATCTCTCTCTTTCTTTGTCTATCCCTTTTTTCCTTTTGCTTCTTTTCTCTTTTCTCTTTCTTTCTTTTCTCTTTCTTTTCTTTCTTTCTTCTCTCTCTCTCTCTTCCTCTCTTATTCCCTCTTTTTCTCTCTTTCCCTCGCTTTTTTCTCTTTCCCTCTCTCTCCCCCCCATGTCTCTCTCTATGACTCTTTATCCCTCCCTTCTGTATCTCTCTTTCTCTCTCAGCCCCTCTCCCTATCTTCCCCTCTCTCTCCCCCAGTCTCTGTGTCTCTGTCTCTCTCTCTGTGTGTGTATGTGTCTCTCTCCCTCAAAGCTGCAGCTGGGCCAAGCCAGCAAGCTTTCCTTGGAGCTCTTTGCTACTTCTTTCATTTCTTCTTTTTGGAATCCAGACTGGCTGAACAACAATCACCAGCCATGGTGGAAGTGTCCCTTTCAGCGACCCTTCTCCTCCTCCTTTTCCTTCTTCTCCTCCTCCTCCTCCTCTCATGATCAGCAGCCTTGGTGGGGCCAGTCAGGTTTACACACATGGGGAAACTCTCCTCAAGAAAGCAGCCACCCATCCCGTGTGTGGTTTTGCTGTGCTTTGGAACTTGCTTGAGGAGCGTCTTCCGTCACATGTGCATCCTCCCAGCCCCACGACAGCCACTGATTATGAGAGAAGGAGAAGGAGGAGGTAGACCTCTCCCCTCCACAGTCCGTTCCCTGAGCTAAGAAGGCAAGGAGCTGTGGCTCACCCAATTCCTAGGACTATCCTGAATGGTCCCAATTTGGCATGGAGAGGGCGACTCCCCTGACAATCCCCCTTTCTCTCGGTGCTCTGTCTTCCTGTGGCCTGCCAGCCTGAACACTGGGTTGGACCACTAGAAAGCCACTTCCCCTCTTCTCAGTGGCACTCCTGTGCCGGCCACTGCAGGACCCTCCACCTCCTTCCCCAACTTCTCCCTCAGCTTTGAATGACAGTGCCTGTTGCTGACACAGATGTGACGGAGTGGACATGGCGGGGCCAACCAGGGCGATTGTTTCAGGTCCAACAAAGGAGCTGCAGGAAGGAGAGGGAAGGGGTGGCAGGCAAAGGGGCCATGCAGGTGACAAAGTGTCATGCTCCCTGGTCACCCATCCCCAGCTTTGCTCCCCTGCCAGCAAGGCCCAGTAGCTATGATGAATCCAAGCTAAATTTTGCTGTAACATGTGGAGAGCTCATGTTTTCCTGTTGCTGGGAAAGCAAAAAAAGTCTTTCTTGGTACAGCAAAAAGTTTGCAAGTTCCTCTCTAATAGGGAAATGGGTGGCAGAGAAGCAGCCCTGTTGAATCCTGTTTCTCTCTGTCACCCAGAGCTGTGCCAGGAAAGACTCTTTTGCTTTCCCAGAAGCAGGAAAACATGAGCCTCTCCATATGTTCTCCAGTACAGCAAAATTTAGCTCGGGTCCCCACCAGTCTGCATCTTGCCCCTGCTTGGATTCACTGAAGCTTCTGGGCCTTACCTGCTGGGGTTTAGGGTGGCAGTAGATGGCAGCAAAAGGCAAGCGTGGTGGTGGGGGGAAGGTGACTGGCAATGGCAGGTAGGCAACTGGGCCCCAGAGCTTACAGAGCCTCACTCACCCAGGGAGATCAGGCAGGGCTACAGCAGAAGGCATGCAGCAATGGCTGGCCAGGTGGGTGGGCAAAAGCATGCTGCTGCTGCGCATATGTGATAAGGACTGACTGCATGCAGAGGGGAGGGGTAGGCAAAGAGGGGTGGGGCCAGCCATTGGTACGATTTGCCAGTTCTCCATACTGCACAGAAATATAACAACCAGTTCTATAGAACCAGACGGAACCTGTAGAATCCCTCCCCTGCTTAGTCCCAGTCTCCTGGGCAGCTGCAGCCTGCCATTGGCAACCCCTCACACCCTATTGATGTGTCGAGCTACAAACAGGTCAGAAAGCACCCAGAGCCCAACAATATTCTTTCTGTTTACATACATACAACAATAAAGTGATAGGTCATAGATCATAAATCATAGTTACAATCATTCATCATAAGATACAAACAGCAAGTGATAAATCATAAAACACCAATAGGAGAAGATAGTAGGAAAAGTGAGAAGATGAGAAATTAGAAGAAGGATGATAATAGCAATACAGCCTGCTACATGGGTAAATTTCTTAGGCCTAAGACAGTGCTGTGAAAATTAAGTGTTCAGCAGAGTGATGGCATGGGAAAAAACTGTCTTTGAGTCTAGTTGTTCTGACATGCAATGCCCAATAAAATAATGTGGAAATTGGAATGAACCAACTCTTAGTACAGGACTAACTTGGCTTTTCTTCTTTACCTGGATCAATAAGTCTTCACCACTGATGAGCCTTGAAGTACTTAAAAGATTGAGGAAATTCAGGGATTCTTATATATTCAGTTGCATAAGCCTGAATATTGTAGAATCAATTAACTTAATTTTGCTGGGGTGTCCAGTGGCCACCAGTCCCACTATCTGCCTATCTAGTCTAAGTAAGATTGAGGGCTTATACCAATATTCTCCCATGGTATGTGTGCTAACCCTTCCTTCATTTTGTATGGAAAAGTTTTACATAATTACATTATTATAAGCACAGAAACCCATCTGGTATATATCAAATTTATAGATGGTAGAAGAAAACATGTTTCTTAAACTACCTGTATACAGCTTGTAATTGAAATATTAATTCCTAGGCTATCATTAGGGAAAAAAGATAATCTCCACATATAAAAGTAAATTTTTGGTGCTCTGGAACCAACTAGACTGTACCAGCTGCATTAACACATAAGCCAGAATCTAAAGTGCCACTGTACCTGCAAGGTAAAACAAGTAATAAAACTACAACCATTTTACATGTTTATATTCTGTGCCTTCATTGGCATATTTGAGAACTTTCTTTTATATTACATCTGTTCAACTTTGTGCAACATATATTGGCAGCAAAGAGGAAGAAAAAGTGACTGCAGGCACTCTTTGACAGCATTTATTTATTCATTCATTTTTCTTGTAAGATCTCCCAGCATTGAACAAGTGTAAACTGCATATGGTGTTGGATTGCTCTCATTTTAGGGATTTACCCTTGGCAAATCATTTCCTTTTGGCAAAAAGCAACTCATTTCCTGTCAATATTCCTTGTGCTGCTAAGCCGTTACCTCCTTCAGGCTTCCTAAAAGCCAGAGCAACTGTTCTCAAGCAAATTTGTCTCTCACTTTATGGATTCATGTTGAGCACTTTCCATTAGGATTTCTTTACCATGTCACAGTTTTAGATTAAAGAGGACAAGAGGTAAAAAGCATCTTTGGTGCCTTTCTGCCATACAGTGTTGGCTAAAAAATGAATGAAAAAATGAGTGATTTTTCTAACATATAAACATTTGCATTCTCGTATCTATAGATATAAATTATAGATATGAATATATAAACTAGCAGACTTCATAGACTAGTTTCAGCTTTTTAGTAATAATTGAATAAGATTCTGCATTAAAATCTTCCCTTCCAAAATCCACTGATCCAGACTGTTAATTGGGCTGTTTTTGCATGATATTCAGAACAAGAAAATAACAGAAGGGGTCATTCTATTCTCCAAAGCATCAGAAAGGAAGACAGAAACAATGGATGCAAACTAATCAAGGAGAGAAGCAACCTAGAACTAAGGAGAAAGTTTGTAACAGTAAGAACAATTGACATGTCACAACTGCTTGCCTTCAGAAGTTGTGGGTGTTCCATCACTGGAAGTTTTTCAGAAGACAATTGTCTGGAATGGGTCTCCTGCTTGAACAGGGGGTTGAACTAGAAGACCTCCAATGTCCCTTTGCATCTGTGTTATTCTGTTATTTTGAATCTAATAGATTATCTTGCATTTGAAAGAAAAATGTTGAATAAATAGTGCTGTTGTTTCAATAAAACATATGTTTGTGAAGTATTGCACAACTGTTCTACTGCACTGTGTTTGGGGAATATGTTATTACATATATTCAGAGGTGGTATTCAGCGGTTCTGACCAGTTCTGGAGAACCAGTAGTGGAAATTTTGGGTAGTTAGAGAACTGGCAAATACCACCTCTGACTGATTTTACAGTATACTTCACCTGTCATGCCCACCAAGCCACTCTCACAGAAGCGGTAGTCAAAAATTTTGAATCCCACCACTGCATATATTTAAAATTTTAAGTCATTTTATACTTTTGAACTATATTTCTATTTCATAGAAATCTGACGTTTCAAAAAAGACCATGACTTTTCGGTGCCCTACTTATAGCTAAATGATTTATTCTTCAGCTTTGGAAAGAGAAATATATGTTCCTAACTACTCAGTGGTCTCAAAGATGGTTGTTCTTAGCAATTTATGAACAAATTACTTGTCATAATAAAAGATCTATGGTTGATTACAATGGAACATGGGTACTACACTTTTAAATGCAGAAGTAGATCTTTTCAAATACCAGTCACACAGGTTTTTGGTTTTTTTCTTTTGAGTTTTTGAGTTTTATTTTAGTTTCTTTTAAATTTACTGTCTTGTTCAGTTGTTTCATTTTTATTTTGCATGCTGAAGCCCATGAAGGCCCTGTTGAAGACCCTGTCAGAGGGTGGAAGAGGCAAGGGAAGGAGAAGGGAGAGAGGAAACAGTACACCATTTCTGAGGAGCATGAGAATGACGTGCTGGAATGGTTGAGAGAGAATGAGTACCTCTGGAGAAAGGGCCACAGACTGTATTGGGACACCAAGAAGAAGCAGGCAGCTTGGAGAGACAAGGCAGAGAGCCTGGGGTACACTGCAGAAGTACTCCTTGGATGGTGGAAGCACATGCACACCTGGTATGGCAAGCTACACCTCAAGAAATCCGGGCAGGCCGCTGTCAAGCTCACTGACTGGGAGATGTACATCATGGCCAAGTGCAGTTTCCTGGAGGGTGAGATCCGCCACCGAGGAGCAGCCCCTCTGAGACCCCTCTCCCCCAGATAGCCCACAGACAGCCAGTCCTCTTCCAGCCAGGAGCCAGCTACCCTGTCCAGACAGGTGTCTTCAGAGGGCCCCACAGCAGAGAACCCCCCAACAGCTGCACTCCCCATGCCAGTGGACTTGGAGGATACTGTGGAGGATGACACCCTGCTGTCACAAATGGAGGAAGAAGCAGCAGCCACCAGAGGCCAACCCACCCCCACTCCCACCCCCAGCTGCAGAGGATGTAGGCAGAGAGGCAGACTGGAGGGCCAGAACCACAGAGTGTTGTTGGAGATCAGGGACACAATGAAGACCAGCACAGAACTTCTCTCTCAGCTGGTACACTTGGACAGAGGATCCTCGGGCCGCCATACCTTCATCACCTACATGAGCCACTCCCTGAGGGACCTGCCCGAGGCCCAGTACCAGGTGATGAAGGAGAAGATAACAGCACTTCTGCACAAACCTCAAGGCCCAGCTGAAGCTGCTTCTACCCAGTCCAGGTCTGCTCCTCCACCCCAGGCAATGTCACAGCCCTTCCACGGCTTTCAACAGCCCATCACCTACCAAGGCTACCAAGGACTTCTCACAGCAGAAGCAGAATTTCCCAGTCCAGGCCCAGGTTCATTGGTCGCCACAGATGCCAGTCCTCACCCAGCTTCTAACCAGACAGCCCCACTACACTCCTCCCATCCCTTCCTCCATCCCACAGCCAAGCCCGTCAATGGACAATCAGTATTGGGCCTGACATCTCAAGTCCTTGATGAAGGGCCTCTCAACCTCATGGGACTGAGTCAGCTCTCGGATAGCTTCCTGAACACACCACCACCTTTTGTACCCTCGGGGCCAAGCATCCCAATGGTGCCTGAGACCAGCACTCAAGCCACAGCCACCTCCACAGTCCCTGCCCGCTTAACAGCTGAGACCATGGACATGACTCAGAGTGACTGAGAATAGTGTCAGAGACTGAGTTGTTTTCTTTTTAAGTTTATCTTTGCTTAAGACACTTTACTTGGTTCATTTTGCTATTTTAATACAGTCATAAAGTTTACCTAAGAAAGTTTATCTTTGCTTAATGCACTTAATACAGTTTACTTGGTTCATTTTGCTTAGTTAATAAAATCATAAAGTTTACCTAAGAAAGTTAATAAAGATTATCTTTGCTTAAGACAATTGGTTCATTTTTTTTTTTACTTAATAAAGTGTTGGTGGAAACTTTGAAAAAATAAAGCCTTTGCATGCTTGTGGGAATGATAAGGATAGTTGTGGGATAGATAAACCTCCAGTGCAACCATAGTGGGACTGTATGGTCCATCATCCCAGCGATCCAGATGATTTTCTCCCCCTTTTTATAGAAAATATTGGTTGTCTGCTATGGGGCCTTCTACATACTCTAGACATACTGCAGACATCCTAAATATACGAGATACATACCAGATACAAATGTTTTGTCCATTTTTAATACTTTATATGCGAGATGCATACGCTTACATCCTTTCTATTTCCGTGCTACTCACGCTGTGTAGATGTTCTGTGTACCTTTTGTTTCCTGCCTCTTTCCATTTTCAGCTGCAGCAGATGTGAGTTGAAGGGATGGCCAGAAGATGCAGAGAGCATACAGCAGACATTTAATGGATGATAATGGACATAGAACGTTTGTTGCCCATATATGTCACGGATGTACATCATACGTGGTGGAAAGTTCATCCGTTCACAAAGCTTTGTGCAGCTCAAAACTTCTTGTGCGGATGAAATTGCAGTGGATGGATACTTGATGGATAGAGCATATGAAACACGTATGCAGTGAGTACACAACGGATGCATAGCGTTTTCCAATGGATTGCAAGCTTTTTAAAATGTTTTACATTCTCTTTGCATCCGTAAGTGCAGTGGGACCAGGCCTTAAGATCACACCTAAATTACTGCATCCAGTTTTGGTCACCACACTATAAAAAAGGTGTTGAGGCTCTAGAAAGAGTGTGAGAAGAACAACCAAGATGATTAGGGGACTGGAGGCTAAAATATACAATGAATGTTTGCAGGAACTGGGCATGGCTAGTCTAGTGAAGAGGAGGGCCAGAGGAGACATGATAGCAGTGTTCCAATTTTTCAGGAGTTGGCACATTATTTTCAAGGCACCTGAAGGCCAGACAAGGAATAATGGATGGAAACTGATCAAGGAGAGATTCAATCTCGAAAGAAGGAGAAATTTTCTGACAGGGAGAATAATCAACCAATGGAACAGCTTGCCTTCAGAAATTGTGGGAACTTCATCACTGGAAACAAGAGACTGTGTTGCCATCTGTCAATAATGGTGTAGGGTCAGCTTGAATCGGGGAGTTGGACTATATGAAAATGTTTTTTTCCACCTCTGTTAATCTGTATTAGCTATGAATGACCCCTGAGATGTCCCTTTCTTAGTTTTAGAAATATTTTATTTTATTTTATCTAAGTATTTCTTTATCAGCATTGAATAAAATGATCTGATTAAGAATGATTGGATCAAACAATTTCCAGTCTATGTCAGATTTGGATATATTCATTCTGTTTTTTTTTTTTTCATATTTCTTTAAGATATGGCATGCACATATTTTATAGGTTTGACATTTCTGTATTTATTTTACTTATAAAACATGCATCGGTAAGAAAAGAATTCTGACCAATTTATCAAACAAAGATGCTTGTAACTTCCACTTAAGAAAATTCATCATATTTCCATCACATCCCTACGTGAATCTTTTTCTTTTCTGTTCCAGTTGTCATGTGGCAATCTGTATTTTATTCTTTATTGCTATCTTTTATGCTAAAACGTAAAATTGTGGTTTCATTTTGTTCTGATTAAAAAAAAAACTTTGGATGTTGCCACATTTTGAAAAAAAAAAGCCTTTTGTTTCTCTGTGGAGTTCTTTTAGGTGCAGTTTTGATGGCAAGAATGAGAAAGTTAAAGATGGCAATATTCTTGTAGTTCAGTCTCAGATCTGATCTTAAGGAACTCACAGTGAAGGAACTTCAAAGAATGGGAAAGCACTAGGAAATATTTTCCAGGCTTTGATCAAAGCATGATTGTAATAAGCTCTGGCTTTATTTTCACATATGTATTAAAGCATCTGTTGAGTGCTCCTCTCATTCAACTACGTTCATAGGCAGTCTTATTCAAACTACTATTATGACATTTCTCCTTTATCCTGTATATATTAAGACTATTTCTTGTTCTCTAATTTCAAATGTCAATCTACTCATCTCAGCACATTCCAATATTTTCTTAATAATTTCTTCCTGCAATGGTATTTTCTCATTCTTCCAGTTTTTAGCAAATACAATCCTAGCCGCTGTTAATACATTTACAATCAAATATTTCAAGTCTTTATTATATATATCAGGTAAAATTCCCAATAAAAAGATCTCTGGTTTCAAATCTATGTGTTTCTTTGTCATTTTTTCCAACCACATGTGAATTTTAGTCCAATATTTTCTGGCATTCTCACAAGTCCACCACATATGATAGTATGAGCCAGGTATCTGATGACATTTCCAACATTTTTCAGATTTGTTCTTGAATATTCTTGCTATTCTTGTCAGGGGAAGGTGCCACCTGTAAAACATCTTATACAATGTCTTCTGAAATACCCCTGTGTTTTAGTTCCCTTGTACCATAAAAAAGCATGCCAGCCCAACAGTAAATCATGTCCTTCTAATGTCAACAATCTATGTTTTCTTAATGTTATCCATTCTTTGACCCACATCAAACTTGCAGCTTGATAATACAGTTCCCAATTAGGCAGGCCAAAACCTCCTCTATTTCTAGCATCTTGCAAAAGTTTTAACTTTATTCTCGCTTTTTTACCTTGCCATATAAACTTCAACATAGTTTTATTTAAATCTTCAAAATAGTCTTTTCCAAGTCTAATTGGTATTGTTTGAAAGAGAAATAAAATTCTAGGTAAAATATTCATCTTAATTGTTGAAATTCTCCCTATTAATGACAATTGTAAATTTTCCCATTTCTTCAAATCTGTAATTATCTGTTGTTTGAGTTTAATATAATTATTCTCTTTTAATGTGCTACATCTTGCTGTCAAATATATCCCCAGATACTTAACCTTATTTGTAACTTGAATTTTCAAAAAATCTGTCAGTTCTTCTCTTTGTCTCAATAACATGTTTTTTGTCAAAATCTTTGTTTTATCTTTATTTATTTTCAAGCCAGCCATCTCACCATATGTCTCTATCTTTTCCAATAACTTTGGAGCGGTTTCTAATGGGTCTTCCAGAATAAAAGCTAAATCGTCAGCAAAAGCTTGTAGTTTAAATTCTTCCTTTTTAATTTTCATTCCTTTTATACTTTTGTCATCTCTAATATTTCTATTCAACACTTCCAAAGTCAATACGAATAACAAAGGAGATAGGGGACATCCTTGTCTTGTACCTCTTCTTATATTAATAAGATCTGTAAATTCTCCCTCCATCATTACCTTTGCTGT
This sequence comes from Laticauda colubrina, assembly GCA_015471245.1. Taxonomy (NCBI): domain Eukaryota; kingdom Metazoa; phylum Chordata; class Lepidosauria; order Squamata; family Elapidae; genus Laticauda; species Laticauda colubrina. Next base: position 15,279,298 of record BLBF01000065.1, on the reverse strand, counting down.
CTGTTTATTATATATGGCTTCTATTGCTTGAATAAATTTTCTGGCAAAGCCCATCTGTTCCAATAATAATAACATAAATCTCCAGTTCACGTTGTCAAATGCCTTTTGAGCATCTAGAAATATCAAAGCCATTTGTTTTTCAGGATGAGCCTCATAATATTCCAAGGTATCCAAAATTACTCTCATGTTGTCTCTAATTTGTCTCTTTGGTAGAAATCCATTTTGATCTGGATGAATAAAATTATTTAAATATTTTTTCAGTCTTTCTGCTAAGATTGAAGCAAAGATTTTATAATCTGCATTCAATAAGGAAATAGGTCTATAGTTCTTAATTTGCAACGGGTCAGCCTCTTCCTTTAAAATAAGTGTAATATAAGCCTCTGACCATGTTTTGGGTGCCATCTTCTTTAACATAACTTCATTCATAATTTCTAACAATGGAGTGTTCAATGATTCTTGAAATTTTTTATAGAATTCTGCCGGAAGCCCATCTGGACCTGGTGCTTTCCCATTATTTTGTCTTTTAAATGCTTCATTTAATTCCATCATTGTTATGTTGCTTTCTAACATTTCTTCAGTCTCTTAAGGTATCTTCGGTAAGTTAACATTCTGTAAATACTGTTTAATTTTTTCCTCATCAATATTCTCTTGTTTATATAGTTGTCCATAATAATCTCGAATAATTCCCTTTTTCTCCTTATTACCACAACAAACTTGACCTTGATGATCTATTAGTTTCAATATTTTTCTTGATTCCTTCTCCTTTCTCAGTTTATATGCTAGCCATCTACCTGGTTTATTTGCATCTTCAAAATAATTCTGTTTAGAATTTCTAATTTTCTGTGCCAGTTCTTCTTTCTCTATTAATTCCATTTTATGCTTAATTACATCCAGTTTCAATTTAATATCTTTTTTCTGTGGTATTTTCTGTAGTTCTTTTTCAAGTCTTATATATTCATCTTCCAAGGCCTTGGAGGTTTGTCTTTTCCTAATATTCTTTTTTCTTGTATAGTCTATTATCAAACCTCTTACATATGCCTTCATTGTATCCCAAACATTCTGTATTGAGGTATCTTCTTTTTTATTTTCTTTTAAAAAAAAAAACCAATTCCTTCTCCATCCATTGTATAAAATCTTTCTCCTTGAAAATAGTATTGTTTAATGTCCATCTCGATCTTTTTTTTTGTCCCTTCCATTTAATTGTCATTGGACTATGATCTGCCCAAGTACTCATTTCAATATTTGTTTCTTGAATAGTAGATATTAATTCTGTTGAGATCCAAATCATATCTAATCTGGACCATGATAAATGTCTATTAGGATAAAAATTATATTGTTTAGTTTTAACATTTCTTTCCCTCCAAATATCTTTTAAGGTTAGTTCATCTGTCATTTTAAAAAAAAGATTTAGGGAGAATCTTTCTATTTTGTTTTGTTGTTGTTGTTATATAGTCCAATTTATTGTCCACAATTCCATTAAAGTCTCCCATCATAATTATGTTAACATAGTCCAGTCTAATTATTTCCATATGTAGTTTTTTATAAAACTCTTCTTGTTTATCATTCGGAGCATAAATTGCAATCAAGAGTATT
>BLBF01000065.1:15233428-15257926 GCA_015471245.1 Laticauda colubrina | reverse complement strand
CTCTCTCTCTCTCTCTCTCTCTCTCTCTCTCTCTCTCTCTCTCTCTCTCTCTCCTGCTGCTTGATTTGAAGATGTAAAACAGAGATAAATTTATCTGTGGACTCTTCTTAAAATGCCATTGTTTTCAGAATCCCATGTCACAAGCTGTTGCTGTGACATTGTCTAATTGGGTGCACTGACAAAGATTAAAGCCTGTTTTTTATGGAGAGAATTGGAATGGAAGAATAACAGTCAAGAAACAGTCAAAGAAACATAATGCATCATTTTTATATTTTGATGCATGTCTATTCGGGGCAGATTTTCCTACCTCGAGGGAAGGTGGGATGGGCAGATAAAGCTGTCATTTATGTTTATTCTATTTACTATTTTATATGTCTATTAATGTGGCACTTTCTAATTTCTCTACTGATACCTAACAATTTTGATGCCTATGGAAGAATTGGCATACTCTTGAAAGTTCAGGTCTGACCACTGATTTAAGTGGATTGCTGGGTGGATGATAGACAGACAGACATATATAGAAAAGGACTTTTCATTCAGATCCCAGCAATATATTTCTCAAGCAAAATGACCTTGAGAGCACAAAGGACAGCTGAGTGTAAAATAATAAGCCTGTAGTTTTAAACCAGCAAAATAAAGGCAATATTCCTCAAAGCTTTTCAATTGGAAAAGGAGCTTTTGTGAATAATCTGTCTTGTTTTCCTTCCTACCCACTCTGTCATGCAGGCTGTATTGGAAGTAGAACAAATTGCTGTGGCCAACTCACTTAGACAATTTGCCATGGGACAACTTGCCATAAGAAAATTCAACAAATACAAAAGTTAAATTAATTTCAACCAATAATAATAAAATAAGAAATTCAATCAAGAAATATGAGTTATAATAATTTCTATGAAAAATTAGTCACCAGTAATAAAAGTAAATAAATGAAATGAATACAGTGTTGAATTGTCCTGTGGTGAGTTGCCCAAAGGCAAGTTATCCCATGATGAGTTGGCAACAGCTAGCTGACTGCAGTGAGTTAGTCATGGTGAATTGGCTATGGCGAGTTATCCTAGACCAAGGCTGTGTATTCCCCTTCAGAACATGCATTTTAAGCAAGCACTTCCAACTTGGGAGATTAATTTAAAGAGACCATGGGCAAAGAGAAGGCAGAAACATACCTGCTCATTCTTAAACACAGAGATACACCTATTGAATAAATTAGCATCTTTTAAAAAGCCTTCCATTGTTCCCTCTGGTTCTCTTCCCCCAAGTAATTAGCTGGACATTTGCAAAATCATACACAAAAGTCAAAAGGGATTTCACTTACATTAGAAGAAGATTGAAATGACCAGTTGTGTCTGATCCAGCATCTTAAAGCATTGTCATGTTCTTTAAAACAACCTGTTTCCTTCTTGGAACCCTCAGGTCACTGCCTTCTATTTGGGAAGTTTTAATTTGAATTTCTTCACCAAACTGCAATGTGAGAATGGATTAAATTGTCCTGCTAATGCTATGATTCTCAAATTGCACCATAGTCCTTATGAATTGGACATATTTTCCAGAAGCCATTATATAGTTGGGACGGACAAAAATGGATGTGATCCAGATTTAATGCCTATGAAGATTCTCAGGCATCCAAGTCCTGGTTGTCCCAAGGTGCTTTTTTCAAAAGGCACTTGGACTTTCTTTAAGACATTTCGCTTCTCATCCAAGAAGCTTCTCCAGTTCTGATAGAAATTTCTTAGATGGGAAGTGAAATATCTTCAAGGAAAAACAAAATCCAATTGCCTTTTGGGACATCCAAATTTCATGTTTCTCCTCTTCCCAAATCCTATAGGAAAGAATTATCCATTTTTATTCCCAGTTCCTCCTACTTTCAACAAGAAGACCAGGAAAAAAAACCTCCACTAATTTAATAGTGCAAGTAGGCTGATCATGGGTAATGATTCCTCTTTTGAGACAATTATTCCTATTCTCATACTTTCTGAATATTTAAGCTGAATATTAGTTTTGAATTGGCACTAGCCATCAGGACAGCCTGCACTCATTTAGGCTATTTCTTCTCTTGCAGACATTGAGAATGCAACAGATATCGCCCTGTACTCAGGCCTTGGGGCTGCTGTCATCACCATTGCTGTCATTGTTATTGGGGTGACTCTCTACAGGAGGAGCCAAAGTGAATATGGTGTGGATGTGATTGACTCCTCAACTCTGCCAGGAGGCTTCCAGACATTTAATTTTAAAACTGTCCAGCAAGGTTGGTAATATTGGATTGATGCGTTTTTGAAGAAGGATCCAATCAGTGGAATTAAGTGACTAGGTTTAAAGCTTCCTTGGACTTTTCATGTATGTATATGGTGTGGAATTGATTTCCTGCTCATCCCCTTCATACCATGTAAAACAAAATGTACAGATGTCTTGAACATAAGTTAATTTTTCCTACATGGCTGTGCCTCCTTTAGGCAGCTGGCAAGTTGTCAGTTTTCTATATAGGTATAGCATGCTAATCATGCTTCTAGACTTCTTGACAATCCTTCTTACAAAATTCAGGTGAAAAATGCATCCTTTTTGAATCAGACAATGGTATGAAATTGAGTCTTTCCTTCCAATCCACACATCCATTGAGAAACACAGTGGAATGTAAGCCCAGATGTTTAGATGACATAGTTCAAACACAAACATGACTGAATAGGAGTGGGATATTTTGGTGCATGTTTGGAGCAGTCAGTGTCAGTGAGTACAACCAATGGGAGTAGACTTGTCCAACATACTTCAAAACAACTTCAAAAGTCAATACAAAAATGTATGCCACCAGATAAAAACTGAATGCACCAATTATCACATTAAACAAGAAAAACTTCTACACACCAATTCCACCCATGCTTTCTACAATGTTATAAACAACAAACTAAAAGAATCAAGGTCCATCCCACCCCTGAAAGGACCTAATGGTAAAGACTGCAACGACGACACTATTAGAAGCCAACCTCTTTAACACATTCTTTGGCTCAATATTTGTAAACAGCAATAGATCACGCCCAGTATGTTTCTAGTTGAACCACAGACAACTACAATGATCTAATACATATCAATTTTAGAGAAAACATTGTTGAAAAAGCACTGTGCAATCCAAAACTATCTCTATCTTTTGGACCGGATGGAATATATGCCTATTTCTTTAAAAAGCTATCCACTGCCATAGCCGAACCTCTAAGCATAATCTTTGAAAAATCTTTCAGGACCAGCACCTTGCCAAAACTATGGTCACAAGCCACTGTCATCCCCATCTTCAAAAAGGAAGACCCCAGCTTAGTTGAAAATTACAGACTAATCTTTATGCTGCATCACTTTAAAGTCATGGAATCAATTATTAACCAATCCATCATCCTCCCCTTAGAAGCAAACAACCTACTCTCCAATAAACAATTTGGTTTTAGGAAAAAACTATCCTGTAATCTGCAACTCTTACACTGCAAAAACATATGGACTACACAACTCGATCAGAGCAAAGCAATAGATGCAATCTACATAGACTTCTGTAAAGCCTTTGATTCAGTGGTACACAACAAACTATTCCTAAAACTAAAATCTTACGGTATCTCTGGACACCTGCATAACTGGATAGAAGCATTCCTGTCAAACAGACAACAAATGGTCAAAATTGGGAGCATCCTATCAAATTCTGTACCTGTCAACAGTGGTGTTCCCCAAGGCAGTGTTTTAGGACCAACTCTCTTCATACTGTACATAAAAGAGCTCTGTGATCATATTAAGAGCAGCTGCGTCCTCTTTGCTGATGATGTAAAGCTATTCAACACCACAGACAATACTGCTACCCTTCAAAAAAGAGCTCAACTATGTATCAGAATAGTCAAACAAATAGCAACTTCAAATCTCAACAAATAAATGCTCTGTCCTACATATTGGCAAAAAAAAATCAGAAAATAAAATACAGGCTGAATAGTCAAGACATTGTTGATGATCCAAACTTTGTCAAAGATCTTGGCGTACTCATCTCAAATGACCTAAGTGCTAGAACCCACTGTAACTGCATAGCCAAAAAGGCATTAAGAGTTGTTTACCTAATCTTACATAGCTTTTTCTTTGGTAATATTATACTAGTAACTTGAGCATACAAAACATTTGCTGGACCAATACCCGAATACAGCTCATCAGTCTGGAACCCACATTACATATCTGATATTCGCACAGTTGAGAAAGTCCAGAAATATTTCACAAGAATAGTGATCCACTCCTCTACTTGTTGCAGAATACCTTATGCCACCAGACTCGAAATTCTAGACCTAGAAAACCTAGAACTACACCGCCTTCGGTCCGATCTAAGTATATAAAATCATACATTGCAATGACCGACTTGTCAATGAATACTTCAGCTTCAACCATGACAACACTGGAGCAAACAATAGATACAAACTCAAGGTTAATCGCACCAAACTTGATTGCAGGAAATATGACTTCAGCAACAGAGTGGTCAATGTCTGGAATACTCTACCTGACTCTGTGGGTATTTTCCCCAAACCCCAAAAATTTTAACCTTAGACTGTCTCCTATTGACCTGACCCCTTTCCTAAGAGGTCTGTAAGGGGCGTGCATAAGTGCACCGTCCCTGTCCTATTGTTTCTTTTATATTTTTTTTTAATTTTTCTTATATGTATCCATGTATGTAAAAACTATGTTTTTACTTATACCTATTATCTTGCAAGCAATTGACAAATAAAAATAAATAAATAAATAAACATATGTGAAAGACATCTATGTGTGAAACTCAAGCTGTGTGTTTATAGAAATAGCACTTAGATTTATATACCTCTTCATCATGCTTTACAGCAGGGGTGGTATTCTACCAGTTCTGTCCACTTCTGCAGAACTGGTTGCTCTGAAAAGCAGCAAACAGAGAGCATATATAGAACCGATTCTATGTTTGCTGCTGTTTTGGTCCACCCATCCACCCGGGCTCTTTGCTGACCTTTATTTCCTGCGTTTTCAACTGCAGCTGCTTTGTGCGACACAGCTGCGGTTGAAAAAGCACTTTTTTTTCTAATCACTGCCCCACCACAGCTCTTATTTATTTATTATTTTATTTGGTTTGCCAATTGCTTACAAGATAACAGGTTTCAGTGTAAACATAGTTATGAATACATGAAATGGATACATATAAGAAAAATAAAAGAAAAAAATAAAAGAAACATAGGACAGGGACAATAGGCACATTGGTGTGCTTATGCACACCCCCTACAGTCCTCTTAGGAAAGGGGTGAGGTCAATAGTAGACAGTCTAAAGTTAATGTTTTGGGGTTTGGGGAAGAAACCACAAAGTCAGGTAGAGTATTCCAGACACTGACCACTCTGTTGCCGAAGTCATATTTTCTGCAATGAAATTTGGTGCGCTTAACCTTGAGTTTGTATCTATTGTGTACTCTTGTATTGTTATGGTTGAAGCTGAAGTATTCATTGACAGGTAGGAAATTGCAATGAATGATTTTATATACTATAATTAGATCGGACTGAGGGCGATGTAGTTCTAGATTGTCTAGGTCTAGAATTTCAAGTCTGGTGGCATAAGGTATTCTGCAATAAGTAGAGGAGTGGATCACTCTTCTTGTGAAATATTTCTGGACTTTCTCAACTGTGTTAATATCAGATACATAATGTGGGTTCCAGACTGATGAGCGGTATTTGAGTATTGGTCTAGCAAATGTTTTGTATGCTCTAGTTAGTAGTGTAATATTAGTTTTAGGAGTAGTTTGTTGTGTACCACTGAATCAAAGGCTTTACAGAAGTCTATGTGGATTATGTGACTATTGCTTTGCCCTGATCAAGTTGTGTAATCCATAGGTTTTTGCAGTGTAAGAGTTGCAGATTACAGGATAGTTTTTTTCTGAAGCCAAATTGTTTTTGGGAGAGTAGGTTGTTTGTCTCTAAGTGGAGGATAATGAATTGGTTAATAATTGATTCCATGACTTTACAGGTGATGCAGAATAAAGAGATTGGTCTATAATTTTCAACTGGGCTGGGGTCTCCCTTTTTGAAGATGGGGATGGCTTGTGACCATAGTTTGGCAAGGAGCTGGTCCTAAAAGATTTTTCAAAGATTATGCTGAGAGGTTTAGTGATGGCAGTGGATACCTTGTTTAAGAAGTAGGCACATATTCTGTCTGTTCTAATAGTTAGAGATGGTTTTAGATTGCGTAGTGCTTTTTCAACATTGTCTTCTGAAAAGTCGATATGTATTAGATCATTGTAGTTGTCTGTGGTTCAACTAGAACATACTGGGCGTGATCTATTGCTGTTTACAAATATTGAGCCAAAGAATGTGTTAAAGAGGTTGCCTTTAATGGTGTCACCATTGCAGTCTTTGCCATTAGGTCCTTTCAGGGGTGGGATGGACCTTGAGTCTTTTAGCTTGTTGTTTACAAAATTGAAAAAAGCGCGGGTGGAATTGGAGCACAGAAGGTTTTCCTCTTGTTTAATGTGATAATTGGTGCATTCAGTCTTTATCTGGTGGCATAAATTTTTGTATTGGCTTTCAAAGTTGGCAATGTGACCAAATTTGTTTTTCTGCCAGATTGATCTCTTTTTGGATTGAAGCTTCCCTATTGTTATGGGTAATCTATTTTTTTCTGGTTTTTGGAGTTGTGATTGGTACATATAGTTTGGTGACTCTTGACTTCAATTAAAAATATGTTGTAATGGTCTTCAACAGTATTGCATCCAGTGAATAGAGATTGCCAATCAAGGGATGAGAGATCATTGTCTGTGAGATCATAGTTGCCTTTTTTGAAGTTATAATTGGGTATCGCATCCTTATGTTGATTTTTGTGTGGACGTATGTTGAGTCAAAAGTCAATCATGCTGTGGTCACTGTTGGAAAAGGGTTCTTTAATTTGGATTCCGTAAATTGAATCCAAACTATTGCAGAAGATGAAATTGAGGCAGTTGTTCAATCTAGCATTGTTGGTTACTAGTTATTCCAGTCCCAGGTTTGTTACAGCATTGTAGAAGGTTGCATGTATGGGTTCAGTTTTACATTTGTTTAGGGTCCAGTTAATATGAGGTAGATTGAAGTCACCAAGAAAGATAAAAGTGTGTGGACAGGATGTTGCCCATGTTAGTAGTGAATTTAGCTTGTTTACATGTTTGAGGTCATAATCAGGGGCTTTGTAACATAGTAAGAATTGAAATGTGATATTTAAGGATAGTTCACAGACGATGGTCTCAGGAAGAGCAAGCTCTTGGGTAACTTGGATGTTTTTTAGATGTAAGGACTTTTTATAGAAGATAACAACACCACCTCCTCTACGGATCTCATGATCTGATTGGTAAGTATGATAGTCTCTTACTGTGGTAATGGAGTAAGGGGAGATGCATTGAGCCATATTTCACAGATAATTATGATGTTGAATTTAGCCATATTTAGTAAGAGGAGAAATTCAGGTATTTTAGTCACAAGGCTTCTTGCATTGAGTAGCTTATATTTAAGGCCAGTTGTAGTTGGAATTGAGGTAGTTAGGTGTGTGTGTGGAGTGATGGTGGGTTGGGTGTGGTAGGGTTGGATGTGGAGTTGTGGGTTGTGTGACTTACTTTTGATTAAATCTGTGTGGTTGTCAATGTAGAGATACTTCTCTCCATTGTTTAAACGTCTTTTAAGTTCATTGCAGAGTTCACGGGAGCAGATTCTTTGTAGTGTTGAATAAGTCTAGTCTTGAGCGAAGGTATTTTTGGTTGGGATTGGTTTTTGCATTGGCATTTATTGTATGAATGAATTTGCTGGACTCATTTTTGCAAACAATACTAAAAAATTTGGGGGCCACAGAGCTGTCACTGTATTTGTACCCAGTGCCATCTCTGGTTACTTCAATGATATCTTCAGGAGAGATGTTTGTTGTATTTGAGTTGCTTATGATAGTACAAACTTTGGTGATGTCATCTGTTGTTGGTGTCTTCAAGACCAAATAAGATAGCATTTGGACATTTCTTAACATGTTCTATGGTGTCTCTGATGAGTAAGGAGATATTATTTGTGGAATTATTTGATGGGGTAGTAATTATTTGTGGTTGTGGTTTGATGGTTATTTTTGGTTGTAGTTGTGATTGTAGTTGAGGTAGTAGTGGTAGTGGTTGTTGGGTTGGGATTTGATTTTGAGCTGATAGGTACCATGTTTCTCATATAATAAGGCTGGGTCTTATTTTTTTTTGAACCCCGAAAAACTGGCTGGATCATCTTTTTGGGGGTGACTTAATTCCCCACCTTTGCATCTTCAGGCAGGCGGGTGGTGAAGGCTTGGATGTCAGCATTGGTGGGGCACTTCGTATGGGGGTCAACACAGGCAGCACCATATCCGGGCGTGCAACAAGAGTACTTCCTAACGGCAAGCTCCTCCACCATTCCCCCCATTTCACATGTTTTAATATAGGCCTTAATTTGGGGGGAGGGGCTTCATTTCATTTCATGGCTATAAAACATGCTGGGACTTCCTTTAGGGGGAAGCCATATTGTTGGAGAAACAGGGTAATTGCTTATCAGTGCTGTATTTTTTTTTTCAAGAGAAAATAGGCTTTCTTGTATAATTGTTTCAAAATGTGTTGCTAAAGCCCATATCACACTGAACCAACGGATGCAAAGAGGATGTAAAATGGACAAAAAAGCTTGCCATCCATTGGTTAATGCGATGTACTCACTGCCTCCATTTTGCTTCCTCTCTATCCGTCCAGCATCCATTTATGGACGTTTCATCCACTCCAAAAGTTTTGGGCTGCATAAAACTTTTGCGCGGAAAATGTATCCAATTCGTCCGTTCTGCATCCGCTACGCATCTGCTAGGCATCTGCTACGGATCTGTTATGCATCTGCTATATCCGCTAGGCATCCGCAACTCACATCTGCTCGGATGCAGGGAGGAAGCGGAACGGATGCAGAACGGATGCATAGCGGATGCAGAATGGATGCAGAACGGAAACAAAGCGTTTAAAATGGAAAAAACGTTCACAGAGGGGACTTATCTCGGATATTAAGGATGTGTAGAGGATGCCTAGAGGATGCCTAGAGGATGCCTAGCGGAAACCTATACTGCCTATAAAAAGGGGGAGCAACTCGCCTGCATCTCACTTTCAGAACAGCAGCCCAGCGGTGCAGACCTCTGCAGCCTTCATCTGACTCTTCCTCTTCCACAGCATCCAGTCATGTCCACCATGGATTGTGACAAAGTCCTTTCGGCAGCCACCATCCTTCTGCAATAGTGCGAAGCCATCTATAGGCTCTGTGAACTCTACTACGGGAAGAAAAGGAGGCACCCAAAAAAAGTCTGGGTCCAAAGATGGTTCACCAGAAGAGCAGAGGACGGACTGTACAACAAGCTGATGGTGAAGCTCAGGAACGAAGACACTCGGGCGTTCCAGAACTTCATGAGGATGCCTTCAGCCATGTTTGACGAAGTTGTGCAGTGCCTGACACCCAGGTTGACCAAGACAAACACCAACTTCCCGCCCAGCCTGGACCCTGGGCTCAAGGTGGCACTGACTCTGCGCCACCTGGCCTCAGGGAGCTCCTACAGGAGCATGCAGTACGGCTGGAGGGTGCCACCCAGCACCATCAGCTTTGTTGTCAGAGAAGTGGTGCAGGCCATCATCGAAGTGCCCCTCCACTGAAGAAGGCTGGAAGAAAGTTGCAGAGCAGTGGTATCAGAAGTGGAATTTCCCCCACACCGTTGGAGCCATCGATGGCAAGCACGTGGCCTGCAAAGTGCCAGCCAAGTCAGGGTCCACTTATCACAACTCCAAGGGCTTCTTCAGCATCATCCTCTTCACCATGGTCGATGCTGACTACAAGTTCATGTACATCGATACTTCAGACAACGGCTCATCTTCAGATGCCCAGGTATACAACTCCAGTCACCTCAAGGAGGGGCTGGAAAGCAACCTCATCATGGGCTTCCCAGATCCAGACCCGCTGCCCAACGACAAGCAAGATGTGCCCTACTTCATCGTGGGGGATGACGCCTTCTCCCTCACAACCTACCTCATGAAGCCCTACACCTCCAAATACCTCACCCGTGAAGAGAGAATCTTCAACTACAGGCTGTTCAGGGCAGGACGGGTGGTGGAGAACGCCTTTGGCATCCTGGCCAACAGGTTCCAGGTACTTCTCATCAACATGCAGCATAGCCCAGAGACCATGAGGAGGATCATGGAAGCTTGCTGCATCCTGCACAATCTCATGCGCACCCGCTACCCAGTCTTGCAGAACAGGCTTGTGGACCATGAACAAGGCAATGGGGACATGGAGCCTGGGGAATGGAGGCAAGGGCAAAACCTGATCGACACTGAGGATGTGCACGGCCCCAACAGAGCCTCACATGAAGCGAAGAAGCAGCACAACCTCCTGAAACACTGGTGCAACTCCCCAGCTGGAGCAGTGGAGTGGCAAGACAGAATGGTAAATGCTTAATGGATGCTTCCTTCAGACTGTCTCATCACACGGATGAGATTGGGCCATGTATGTTTGGTTTTCCTTACAATGAACAGGGCATTTAATAAAGAGTTGTGTTTATGTTGACATGTGTGGATGATTGATTATATCATTATTGATGATAAAGGGCCATAGGTGTGGCACCTGGGAGGGTGGACCATACAGTCCCAGTATGCTTGCACTGGAGGTTTAATTATCCCACTGCTATCCTAACCCATCCCACTGCTATCTTAACCCATCCCACAAGCATGCAAAGGCTTAAACCATTTCTAAAAGTTTACACCAAGACTTTATTAAAAAAAAGAAATTAAGCAAGTGTGTGAATCATAAATAGACTTTATTAACAACAAGCTATAAGACAAAAATGAGTCTCTGGCATTCCTCTTGGTCGTTCAGTCTCACGGGTGAAGGGTGCAGTTGCTGTGGAGGTGGCTGGTGCTGGAGTGCTTGTCATCAGCTCCTCCAGAAGCAGAAGCAGAAGCAGCAGAAGAGCGAGCCTGTGCTGCAGAAGCCCCAGCAGAACCAGAGTGAGGGCCAGGGGGCGGGATGGTAGCCCTGTCCCTCTTGCCAGGGCTGGCAGCAGATGGCTGAGGCTTGCTGTGCTTCAGCATGGTTGTGGGGTTGCTGGCTGGCAGGGAGGCTGGCAGGAACCAAGGCTGGCAGGAAGGCTGGCAGGGAAGCTGGCACCAAGGCTGGCAGCAAGGCTGGCAGGCAGACATGCAGGCAGGGCAGGCAAGGCAGTCGATGTGTCCGGCAGCAGGTCTTTCCTCTGAATGGTGACCTGCTTCCGAGCTGCTTCCGTTATATCCGCGGGGCTGATGCAATGCATCCTCCCCGCATGTGCAATTAATGCCAGGCATCCATTAGGCTTCCGCTGTGCATCCGCTAGGCTTCCTCTCTGCATCCGCTTCATCCGCTGTGCATCCGCTCTGCATCTGCTCCTTCCGTTCCGCGTCCGCTTTGCTGAGGCCCCCCAGAAGCCTAGCAGATGTGCCATCCGCTCCCATCCGCTTCCATCCGCTGGGCTTCCGTTCCGCATCCGCTTTGCATCCGCCCTGCGTCCTCCCCACGTCTGTGTTATCCGCTCTGGTTATGCAAATTTTTGCCCCTTTTAAGAGCGGATAACAACGGATGGAACATTTTGCTCGTCCGCTGTGTCCTTTTTGCATCCGTTGGCCAGTGTGACATGGGCTTAAGCATTTTTCTACTGTGCATGATTGATTCTATGCTATCATCTCTTGTATTTATTATTTTTATTCTTTAAGTACAACAGAAGCAAGTTTAAAAAATGGGGTTTTATAAGCATATTTAAACTCAATAAATTGATTGTTTTTTTTACTTCCAGACTGTGGCAGTAATGAAGAATACTACAGTAACATCTGATTGATTCTGAGTTAAAATGTCACTGTTGTATAGTTTCCAAAAGACATCTTCACTGAACAATTGAATTGATTCAGAATTCCTGATTCATTTATTCATTGTTTATTAATCCCAGATAAATGTATGTCGAGTGTTGGTGGTGGAGAATCACTCAGCTGTCTTTGTGTCCTGCTTCATATAAATTATATAGTGCATCCCATTTTTCAAGTATCATTATTAAAGATTGGCACTTCTGATCTCAGCTCTTGTACATTTCTACTTGAAAAAGGTGATTCATGGAGAGTAGAAGACATGAGAAGTTGTTAAATGTGTCAGCTAAAAAGATACTCCTTTGATCTTTTTAGCTGCCAGAAAAAGGGAGTGTGAGAAAACAAGGCATTCTTGAAATGCCTAGATATCAACTCAGCATCCAAAAGTTTTTGGAGCATAAGAAGGTTATTGGAGAGCATGATGGATGACTCTTGGAGTCTGATGTGTCCTATTGGATAAGTCACATTCAGGGTGTGGGGGAAAGACCAGCGTCAAGGGGGAAATGTATGATGTGATTTAGTACTGGCTGCACCCAGCCATGCACCAACATGGCAATTTCTATTAAACCAATTTACTTTTTCTGAGATGTGGCTCAAGACTTTGGCTTTGAATGAGGGGGGCTTGTTGGAGCCCTGACAGCCAGCCATTACTAAATCACATCATACATAGAGCCCAATTTGTCAAGTTTAGTTATTAGTTAAATGTACCATCAAATACTCAGGAAATCTAAATTGCACATTGTGATATTTTTCCTAAGGACTCTTCTCTTGAAAACTTTATGTAAAAAGTTAGAGTTTTTCTTTTCCTTTCAAATAACATTCTGATTTCTGAAACCCCTAGTGCTAGAAATGTGAAGACAACGATGGTTATTTATTTATATCTCTTTAAGAAAGAAAGGAGATAATAATTATTTCAATAGAATAATTTTGAATAAGGGTTCAAAGACATCCTGAAGACCATACACCCAGAGCAGTAATCCTCTATCAGGGTATCACCAACAACTGACAATCCAGTGTTTAAAAATTTCCAACAAAAAAGATACCACCAACTCCCAAGGCATGGGATCATATATTACTACTGTATTAGGATTTTAATTGAATATCAAACTACAATCTAATTTTATGTAATTAACTCCATTATTTTTGGCCTACTACAACTCTACAGGGAAGACCTTAAGAATGTTCTTAACAGCTATCAGTCCCAAGCCCTTTGTTCCCCATAAATTCCCTCCAGCCCTTCATCATCTATATTATTATAACGAATATATTAAATCATCTAGATGAAATACTCATTTTAATTTCCATGGTGATTGAGGGGAGGGAAGTACTGAAAGTTCTGAAAGTTTAACGAGGCAGGTATATAATGACTAAATCTACTGAATATTTCATCTATATGGTGATTCACATACAAACATATGAGAAACAACCATTCTGTAAAGCCCATGTTCTACTGCACCAACAGATGCAAAGAGGATGTAAAACGGACAAAAAAGCTTGCCATCCATTGGAAAATGCAATGCATCCATTGTGTACTCACTGCATAGGTGTTTCATGTGCTCTATCCGTCGAGCATCCGTCCACTGAGATTTCATCCGCAAAAGAAGTTTTGAGCTGCACAAAACTTTTTGAGCGGATGAACTTTCCACAACGTACGATGTACATCCGTGACACATACGGGCAACAAACATTCTATGTCCATTGTCATCTGTTGTCATCCGTTAAACGTCCACTGTATCCTCTCAGCATCCTCTGGACATCCTTGCAACTCACATCCACTGAAGCTGAAAACGGAAAGAGGGAGGAAGCGAAAGGTACATGGAACGTCCACACAGCATTAGTAGCACGGAAATAGAAAGGATGTAAGCGGATGCATCTCGTACATAAAGCATTAAAACGGACAAAACGTTTGTATTTGGGATGTATCTCGGATATTTAGGATGTCTGGAGTTTGCCTAGAGTATGTGGAAAGACACCTAGAGGAAAACTGATATTTTCTATAAAAAGGGGGAGGAAATCACCTGGATCTCAGTATGAGTCTAGCAGCCGTGGTGTACAGACCTCTTCACCCTTGGTCTTGCTCTTCCACATCATCCATTGATCTCCACCATGGATCATAACACAATCCTTATGGTAGCTGCGATCATTCAACACCAGAACCAAGCCCTGTTCAGACAGTTTCACCTTTTCTACGCAAGGAGAAGAAGGAGACATTCAAGAGCTGTGTGGATCCGATGATGGATCGGGAGAAGAGTGCAGTTTGGACTGTATGACAAGCTGATGGTGGAGCTGAGGAATGAAGACACTCATGCATTCCAGCACTTCATGAGGATGCCACCAGCCATGTTTGATGAAATTGTAGAGCATCTGAGACCCAGCTTGACCAAGCCGAGCACCAACTTCCATCCCAACCTGGACCCTGGTCTGAAGGTGGCACTGACCCTGCGGCAACTGGCCTCTGGAACTACATACAGAAACATGCAGTATGCCTGGAAGGTGCCACACAACAGCATCGGCAAAGTTATCAGAGAAGTGGTGCAGGCCATCATTGAAGAATACGTGGAGGAGCTCCTCCAGTGTCCCACCACTGAACAAGGCTGGAAGAAAGTTGCAGAAGAGTGGTATCAGAGGTGGAACTTCCCCCATACCGTTGGAGCCATAAATGGGAAGCACGTGGCCTGCAAAGCTCCAGCCAACTCAGGGTCCTCTTATTACAACTACAAGGGCTTGTTCAGTATTATCCTCTTTGCCATGGTTGATGCTGACTACAATTTCATGTACATCAATGCTTCAGGAAACAGGTCAGCTTCAGATAGCCAGTTATACAATGCCAGTGACCTCAAGGATGGGCTGGAATGCAACCTCATCATGAGTTTTCCAGATCCAGACCCCCTACCCAATGACACACAAGATATGCCCTACTTCATTGTGGGTGATGATGCCTTCTCCCTCAGAACCTACCTCATGAAGCCCTACACTTTAAGATACCTCTCCCATGAAGAGAGGATCTTCAACTACAGGCTGTCCAGGGCAAGATGGGTGGTGGAGAACACCTTTGGCATCCTGGCCAACAGGTTCCAGGTACTTCTCACCACCATGCAGCATCACCCAGAGACTGTGAGGAGCATCGTGGAAGCTTGCTGCATCCTGCACAATCTCATGTGCACCCGCTACCCAGTGTTGCAGAACAGGCTTGTGGGCCGTCAACAAGGGAATGGGGACATGGAGCCTGGTGAATGGAGGCAAGGACAAAACCTGATAGGCACTGTGGATGTACAAGGCCCCAACAGAGCTTCACATGAAGGGAAGAAGCAGTGCAACCTACTGAAACACTGGTACAACTCCCCAGCTGGGGCAGTGGAGTGGCAAGACAGGATGATAGATGGTTAATGGATGTTTCCTTGAGCCTGTCTCATAACACTGATGAGATTGTGCCATGTGTGTTGAGTGGTCCTTCAATGAATAGGGCATTAATAAAGAGCTTTGTTTATTTTAAAATGTGTTGATCAATGAATAAATTGTTATTGATATTAAAGGTCCATATGTGTGGCAGATGGGATAGTGGACCATACAGTCCCACTATGCTTTCACTGGAGGTTTATCTAGCCCACAGCTATAGTTACCTATCCCACAACGAACCTTACCCATCCCACAACTATCCTTACCTATCCCACAGCTATCCTTACCTATCCCACAACTTTCCTTACCCATCCCACAACTATCCTTAACTATCCCACAACTATCCTTACCTATCTCACAACTATCCTTACCTATCCCACAAGAATGCAAAGGCTTAACCATTTTTTCAAAGTTTTCACCAACACTTTATTAAGTAAATAAAATGAACCAAGTGTGTGAAGCAAAGATAACCTTTATTAATAACTGTCTTAAGTAAACTGTATGACTTTATTAAAAAAGCAAAATGAACCAAGTAAAGTGTCTTAAGCAAAGATAAATTGAACAGGGAACAACTCAGTCTCTGGCACTATTCTCAGTCACTCTGAGGCATGTCCATGGTCTCAGCTGTCAAGCGGCCAGGGACTGTGGAGGTGGCTGTGGCTGGAGTGCTGGTCTGAGGCGCCATTGGGGTGCTTGGCCCCGAGAGTACAACAGGGGATGTTGTGTTCAGGAAGCTCTCAGAGAGCTGACTCAGTCCCATGAGGTTGAGAGGCCCTTCATCAAGGACCTGGGATGTCAGGCCCAATACTGATGACAGATTGTCCATTGACGGGCTTGGCTGTGGGGTGGAGGAAGGCGGAGTGTAGTGGGGCTGTCCAGTCTGCAGCTGGGCGAAGTGAGGCATCTTTGGCATGCGATGAACCTGGGCCTGGACTGGGAAGTTCTGCCTCTGCTGTGGGAGGGGCTGTTGAAATCCATGGAAGGGCTGTGACATCGCCTGGGGTGGAGGAGCAGACCTGGACTGGGTCGGAGCAGGTTCAGCTGGGCCTGGAGGGTTGTGCAGAAGTGCTGTTATCTTCTGCTTCATCACCTGGTACTGGGCCTCGGGCAGGTCCATGAGGGTCTGGCTTACGTAGGTGATGAAGGGCTTCCGGTTTGAGGATGGTATCTTGCTGTGGACCAGCTGAGAGAGAAGATCTGTGCTGGTTTTGATTGTGTCCCTGATCTCCAACAGGACAGTGTGGCTCTGGCCCTCCAGTCTGCCAGAGGTGGAGCTGGGGGTGGGGTGTGGGTTGGTCTCTAGTGGCTGCCGCTTCTTCCTCCATTTGTGACAGGGGATCCTCCACGTCCTCTGGCTTGAGGAGTGCAGCTGTCGGGGGGGGGGGGTCTCTGCCGTGGGAACCTCTGAATACACCTGCCTGGACAGGGTAGCTGTCTCCTGGCTGGAAGAGGACTGGCTGTCTTTGGGCTATCTGAGGGAGAGGGTTGTCAGAGGGGTTGCTCCTCAGTGGTGGACCTCCCCCTCCAGGAAGCTGCACTTGCCCATGACGTACACCTCCCGGTCAGTGAGCTTGACAGCGGCCTGGCCAGATTTCTTGATGTGTAGCTTGCCATACCAGGTGTGCATGTGCTTCCACCATCCCAGGAGTAGTTCTGCAGTGTAGCCCAGGCTCTCTGCCTTGTCTCTCCAAGGTGCCTGCTTTCTCTTGGTGTTGCGATAGAGTCTGTGGCCCTTTCTCCACAGGTACTCGCTCTCCCTCAGCCATTCCAGCACCTCTTCCTCATGGTCCTCAGAAATGGTGTACTGTTTCCTCTCTCCCTTCTCCTTCCCTTGCCTCTTCCTCCCTCTGGCAGGGGCTTGAGCAGCAGGGCTTTGAGGGCCTTGGGTCTGGTCCACCACAGCAGCAGCAGTAGCAGTAGCAGCAGCACTAGCAATAGCAGCAGCAGCAGCAGGAGAAGCACCAGCAGCAGCAACACCACCAGCAGCAGCAGCACCACCAGCAGCAGCAGCAGGAGGAGCACCAGCAGCAGCACCACCAGCAGCACCACCAGCAGCACCACCAGCAGCACCACCAGCAGCACCAGCACCAGCAACAGCAGCAGCACCACCACCACCAGCAGCACCAGCACCAGCAGCTTCAGAGTCAGTTCCAGGGGGTGGGATGGTGGTTCTGTCCTTCTTGCCAGGGCTGGCAGGAATAGGCACAGGCTTTCTCTTCTTCCCTGAATGACGAACCATGGTGTTATTCGAAGATGTCTGTGGCAGCACGTCTTTCCTCTGAATGCTGATTGCTTGCGAGCTGCATCCTATTATATCCATGGAGCTGATGCAATTCATACTCCCCACATGCGCAGTGAACGCTTTGTATCCGCTATGCATCCGCTATGCATCCTATAGGCATTCGTGATGCATCCGCGTCATCCGCTATGCATCTGCTCCTTCCGCTATGCGTCCGCTTCACAATTCTCCCCCGGAAGCCCTTCAGATGTGTCATCCACTTCCATCTGCTAGGCTTCCTATGAACATCCACTTAACATCCTCGCTACGTACTACCCCCGTCCGTTCCTTTCTGTTCTTTTCCGTTCTGTTTATGCAAATTTTCACCACTTTTGAGAGTGGATGACAGCGGATGGAGCCACCCCCATAATTTTGCTCATCTGCTGTGTCCTTTCTGCATACGTTTTGCATCCGTCGGCCAGTGGGACCTAGCCTTAAGAAACTGTAGGAAAAGAAGAGGCAGAACCTAGAATCATTACATGTCCACAAAGGCTCCATATGTAATCCCTCTTATCTAACACCAATTTAGTGTTGGCCGTTAGTTGTCCAGATTCTTCTGCATAGGCATGAACAATAAATCTATTACTTACATGTGATCCTGATTCTTCACATCTAACAAGGACTATCCTACAGAAGATGAAGCAGCATGATTCAAAATTGTTCCAGAAAGAAACACCAAAAACAATAGGTTTACATTACAAACCAGACATCAAAAAGAGTGTTCTAAATGATACAAGCTATTTCACAATGGAAGAGGAAATGGTGAACCTTCCTTTGTTGGAGATGTTTAAACAGAAGCTGTTTAAACATCTCCAAGCTGATGAGCATCAGTTAAGGATGTTGTGGTAGTGGATTCCTATCATGGGTGGAGGATTGGATTTCATGATTTTCACAGTGCCTTTCAACTAAGGGTGGGATTCTACAGATAAATGATCACAGATAATCAGAGTTGGAGGGGACCTTGTAGGTCATCTAGTCCAACCCCCCACCCAAGCAGAAGACCATACACCATTTCTGACAAATGGCAGTCCAATCTCTTCTTGAAAGTATCAAGTGATGGCATTCCCACAACTTCCGAGGGCAAGCTGTTCCATTGGTTGATTGTTCTCACTGACAGAAAGTTTCTCCTTATTTCCAGGTTAAATCTCTCCTTGTTCAATTTCCATCCATTATTCCTTGTCTGGCCTACAGGTGCTTCAGAAAATAGCTTGACCCTTTCCTCCCTGTGGTAGCCCCTCAAATATTGGAAGACCTCTATCATGTCTCCCCTGATCCTTCTCTTTACTAGCCAAGCCAGGTTCGCATCTATTCGCTAGAACTGGTTGTTAACATTCAAGCAGTTTGGAAAACCGGTTGTTAGAAGAAATTACTGGCCTAATCCTGTAAGGAAGGCAGGAAGGAAATATTCTGGTCTTGCTTACAGAAACTGCCTCTCCGTTAACCCTTATTACATTCTTGGCAGGATGTCTCAGGAAATTCTCTGGAGGTTTTTTCCCCTCCTTTGCTGGTACTTTGCTTGTGTGGAGTGACCATTCAAAGTTACAATGGCACTGAAAAAAGTGACTTATGACCATTTTTCACACTTACGACTGTTGCAGCATCCCCACAGTCATGAGAGGCCAGGCAAGGAGATGTGTGCCTTGATGTGAGTGATGTTGAGTTGGCCACACCCAGCCAATAACATTACCACCAAGCCACACCCACCTACTAAGCCACGCCCACAGAACCAGTTGTTAAAAAAATTGAATCCCACCCCTGCTTTCAACCCTTTTAATCTATGATTGAGGGTAAGAACCTGGGAGAAATCAGCGGTCTTAGAAATCTAGGCCTCCAATTTGCTCAATAGTCATTGAGCCAAAGAGTTCCTGTAATGAGATTTCTGGTTATTTCTCCCAGGATGTAACAAAACACCCACACATCAAGAGAGAGAGAATAATTCAAGAGTAAACTAAAAAGAAAAAGAAGAAAATGATCCACTTTTATAGGAATTCAAATTACATGGTAACAGCACATTGTGGATGGAAAGCTGTAAAAAATATCTATGTAATATGCTCTAATATATACATACTTATACATGCTGAGAAAATCACTGAAGCACAAAAATGTTTGGGCAAGGATGTCAAGCTGCTGAGAAAACATTAACAAAATAACTTCAACATTTCAAAATATGTAGAAAATGTTCCCACATACTGTCATATATAAATAGATATAAATTACCAAAAACATTGTTTAATGCTTATAGGAAAATCATCATTGAGTGAACTCTACCCAGATAGGTTTAGAAATTGGTTTTTTGAAAGAGGTTTTTTTTTAAAAAGGAGATTACTTAGAGACTGTTGTACCCCTGGAAAGGGTTAGAAATCTGATCCTACTTACTCACCTACTGTACTTTTTCCCCTTAATCTACCCATTTGTTTGGATGGCTTTCTCTTCTGGTGTCTGCAGTGGAATAATAAAAGGTCTGTGAATTACTTACTGACAATTGGAATATTTTCTAATGCTACTGATTTTGCATTAGATGCTTCTTAATGCCACTGTTTTGTCTCCTAGATGGCCCCAAATTTGGAAGTTCAAAAGAGCCCAGAAACTCTAAAGTTCAAAGAATGTTATGGGGAGAACAGGAAGAAGAAAGGTCTCTCTTTTCCACAGTTGCACAAGTCTCAGCATAGTCAGGAAAATTGAGCAAAACAGATTACTTAGTTTAGAGTAAATAGAGTGGGACATTTTTCTTGGCTTAGTTTAAAATCAAAATTGAAGAGCAGCCCGACCAATGTGTTAATTTTTTGTGTGCTTATAGTATGTCTATTTTAAACAAACATTATGAACAGATGTCAACAGCTTGTTCTGCTCTGAATTAAATATGAAGTAAAATAAGACAGATACTTTGCTCACTGGCAAAATTGCAATTCTTTGTTTCCATAGTAGAAAAATGTATACAGCTGAGGGTTGAACTGTTTATTTTGGCTGTCCTCTGTGCTTACTTCTTTCCTGAATATCTTTCATTACCACTCTGGGTAACATCAAGGCATGGAGGAGTGGGGTTTGTTGACTGTTTACATGTGGTAGATTGTCTTATCGGCCTTGATTACTTTTTCTCTTGGTTGTTTTTTGGATGGGATATGGTTTCATCTTTATTCTTGTTTATTGGAAACTATTTACTGATTTTTGGGTGTTAGTTAACAGAGGCGTAGTGAGGAAGGGTATATTTAGGTCTGTTTGCCTCTTTCTTTCACCTTTGGTTGCTTCTCTTCTTGAATAGTGTGTAGATGAAGTTTAACTCAATGCACCTATAAATGGATAATTAACTCAGTCATACATCTAGGACTTTTCCTGTATTTTTGAATCTCAATAATAGAGACAACTGATGATTAAGCTACTGGTTCAAGTTGTTTTCTGAATTTGATTGTTTTCCTGCAGATGCTAGGTAACACTATCAGTCTACATGTAAGCCCCATAGGTAGACCTGACCAAGAAATCATCACCAAGGAAAATCTAAAATATTTTTATACACATTGGCTGTAATGACAGAATTTTGCAAGCCTGATTGTGTTGTAACATCTTCTTTTACTCTAGGTGAATGAAGGAGGTTCTGTCTGAGCCACTTAGAAGATTATCTTGATATTCTGGACTTAGACAAAATGTTTTACCTCTTGTTTACAGAGTTTGTGTACCTCCCTCAAAGTCATCTTCCTTAATCTCTATATCTTCATCTACTGGTAGTTTATTCATAACAGCTTGTTCTGTCAGTAAACCCTACACTCTCATGCACTCATGTCCTAGTCATGAAAGATTTGCAGGAAAATATTCAAGCTCAGTGAATTTATTTAAATCTGGCTTGGTCTAAGATATTTACCATTTCCCAACTGAAACTGTGATTGACTCAGGCATAAATTTTCCTCCTGATAATTTGTTTTCTGTTTGGGGAAAAAAACATTTACTAGTAATTTATTACCAAAAATTATATTTAAAATCTAATGTAATGTTGCTCAAGGTTTGCAATCTGAATGTAGAATTAAGTATGCAGATAATGCTTAGAGTTCTATGTAGCAATGGTAACTGATTGCTTGATCAATTTCCTTCTATCAGGTAACTCCTTGCTTTTGAACTCATCCATGCAGCCTGACCTGACAGTCAGTAGAACCTACAGTGGACCCATATGCCTTCAAGACCCCATTGATAAGCAGCTGATGACAGAATCCTCCCTCTTCAACCCTTTGTCTGATATCAAAGTCAAAGTTCAAAGTTCATTTATGGTGTCGTTGGGTGTGACAGAACATTCGGAGTATCACGGGAAAACTCATTCTGGGACATTTCCACATGACAACAACAAAACCTTCAATCCTGTGCATGCAAAGAACAAAACGGCCTATAACCAGAATCTCTCATCATTTTCAAAGCAAAATGAGATGAGAGCTACCACTGTATTTGATCATTTGGGAGGGCGTTTAGGAGTCCCCAACACAGGTAGGTTTCTGAGAAATCTGCAAACATTTGGAAATGCAGTTATAATTGGATTTTCCCCCTTGGGTTTATATAAAATATGCAGTAGTAATCAATTCTTTTATTAGTTTTCTCTGAGAGGAACGTGATGTGTGAACTTTTGCATGTAGAGAAGTAACTGTGACTAATGACAATTCAGTAAAGCTGTTTTAATCCTCTCACTGAAGCTGTAATATTTTTTCTTTACTTCCTAAACAGAAGCACAATATTTTTCTTCCTCTTTGATAGGGAGTAAAATAATTTCTTAAAAGTGTTAGACCTGCCACAACTTAAACCTCTAAATAAAAATAACCCTTGGCTCCATTTATTGAGAAAGGTATAGTTTATTAGAGGTCAAGTGCATTGCAAAACCAGAACTGAAAATCATGCACAAAAAACCCTTCTACTTTTCCCTCCTTTAACTGTCTCTCATTGCCCACCTCAGTGTAACCAATCAGGTTCAGGCAAGATGTTTTCATAACGGTCAGTCCAAGCGCAGTATGGTATTCAGCCCTCTCCTTCTTCCAACTGGGTGATCTTGAGGCAGCATCTTGAGAAGATACAATACTTACTTTCATTTTCCCAAGCATTCTTCCCTTCTTTCCCCCTCCCCACAATTCATGGCAGTCTATCACTTCATAGCAGTGAAGCACAAGCAAGTATTAGGTGGCAGTTGACAAAAAGTTTGTAGAAGGGGAAAAGAGAGGGCTCCTTAGCTTGGAAGTGGTTGAGTGGTCTCTGTTTTTGAGTTTCTTCCAGTTCTTTGAACGAGTGGTCATATGACCAATCAACCCTGCATAGTCACCTGGGAAGGTACTCTGATAATTATTATGGGGCACATAATTATCCAAAGATGGAAGAAACTGCAAGATGGAGAGAATCTTTGTACACAGGCAAGTGAGTACATAAAATAAATTTGAATAGCATCTTCAAGACAGATCTCCTTAGCCATCACTCAAGGAAGGTAATCTCTCCTATAGTGTGAGATTTTCCATTTCAAATAACTCCTATTTAATTTGCTCCCCACCTTTTCCTGTACATACTTTCATGAATGGAGTAAATTGAATGGTCAATTTGGCACATCAATACCTTAACAATTAACAGAATGTTTTTTATATGGTAAGTAAGCTTGTTATTTAACTTTCACTCAGTTCAATGGATGAGCTCATTCCATTTGCCATTCTGTAAAAGAAGAATTGAGGTAATACATTCTCTCCACCCCCAGGTTATTTATCACCACCTTGCTGAATCCGAAGGATTTTATTTTATTTTATTTTGCATTCCAACTGTGGCAAACCATAAGCTTCTTTGAAGCTTCTGCCCCAAAAGGCATATGAAAATAGCTATTCCTCTCTTCTTTAGTATACTCAAATTCTTAAGGTTTATTCGCCTATAAAATAAAATTCTGTTCTTTCTTACCTTATTCTTGTGATGCATCTGTTGCATGTTCTTTGGAAAGTGCATTTTTTAAAAAGTTTCATTCAATGAAACGATCATACAATTGTCCTTTAGGTTCCCCAAATATATCTCACTAGCATTATGCAGCCTTCAGGGCTTACTTGTTTTCTAATATGATGAGGCCCACAGAAAGAATCCTAATATAATAGGAATTCAGGGTAGCAGTTGCAGGAGGGGAGATGTAGTAATCTATACAAAAATCAGGAGTTTGATAACACCTTTTCATATGTGTTAATTGGAGGAGGTGCTACTAGACTCATTCTGGCTCAGGCCACTGGAGAGAGACTATACCATGAAATCACCTCAGAGCCATTGAATCATTAAAAGGACCCTCACCTCCAATTTCATTGAAAAATATTTGCAGACTTTATGGATTCTGCCCCATTCCATGTGGGCATAACAGTCGAAGAATAATAATAGCAAAACAGGTCTAATAATCATGAAAGATGTCAAATCCTTGCACAAATGACTATTATAAAAAATGATAACAGTAACACAAATATTTATGACAGTTCCTAAGTGAACTGCATTCTGAACAACTCAATTTTTAAGATTCTTGTGAAGGTTGGGAGTGATGGAGCCATCTAGATTTCTAACTGAATGCTGTTCCAGAAAGTTGATGCCTACGAAACAAGATTGTCTTACATTCAAAGGAAAGTTTTTCTTTGAAGCAAATTCCCAAGCAACTTCTTTTCTGTCAGATTGAATGAAATTACCAAGGAAAACATGCCAAAAGAAAAGTTTGATGTAATGTCAGTTCATGGTGCTCTACTTTGGCCAAAGAAAATGATATATGTAAAAAAGGTAGAGGAGGACTGAGAAGATTTACTAGCCACGTCCATACTATTTTTCAAATATTAGAAAGGCAGTAGCATCAGGACCATGTGATTTCAAATTCTGTGTGATAAAAGTTTCTGGATCACATAGGGTGATACTATGGGGTGATACTCACTTGTACTGAGTGTTCTATATGTAAAGTGGATGACTCCAAATCTACAAACCTGATTG
>BLBF01000065.1:15192230-15203136 GCA_015471245.1 Laticauda colubrina | reverse complement strand
ATTCATTCATTCATTCATTCATTCATTCATTCATTCATTCATTCATTCACTGTATGGCACATCATACATGGAGAAGCAATACATATTACCATTTCATCTAGAGAAGTAAAACATAAAATATAAAAGTGAAAAAGATCTGTGTTCGAATACCAATGTCTAGGCCATCTAATCATTGAAGTGCAGCAGTATTGACCACTAGTGGCAGTGCTTATATGTATATTTGTCAAATGTATATATTTGTCATTATTGTATACTTGTCATAGTAATAAAGAGATAAACAATTGTGCATGTTTGCTAAGAATCTAAATAACATGAAACTTGATTTAATGAGAAGCGAAAGGTGGAGCACCTGATTATGCATTGTACAGTTCTTGCATGGATTCTAACTGCATTTTAAGAGTATTGTTTCTTGTCTTATTTCTGGAAGAAAGAGCAAGTCCCATTAAAATGATTTGTTGTAAATATCCATTATCAACTAAAGATATCAGAACTACATTGTTCTCTTGCAAAAAAACAAACACACATTTTGAACAATGAACAAGAAGAAAATGCAAAAATGCTTCATGAGTGATTTAAGTCTTCACTGGTTATTGCTTACTTCAGTAGATTTTCAAGATCTTTTCTCGGACTGAGAAATAAATTGTAAAAACTACACTGTCTACACTGGATGAGGCATTATGCTTAATTATTTTTTAGTGATTCCAACAATTTTTGACATGGATTAGATTGTTTATTTTGATATGTTTGTGGCAACTCTTAGTTACTATTGAAAACTTAAACAGGATTGAAATGTTTAGTAATAGTTTGTCTGTTATAAGGTCTCTAGCTTGAGAGAAGGTAATGGCAAATCTATTCCATTTTGTTGCCATTAAAACACAACAGATCAGTCCAAAAAGTCATCTATGGAGATTCTCAATCATTCAGATCATGGTTATCCCAAAGGTGCTTTTCAAAAGACAACTGGACTTTCTTTGTTTTTCCTTGAAGATCTTTTGCTACTCATCATTCTCATACTGAAGAAGCTTCTTGGAGAAATGAAATGTTTTCAAGGGAAAAACCAAGAAAGTCCAATTGGCTTTTGAAATACACCTTTGGCGGGGTGGGGCACAAAATTACTAAGAATTGAGCTTGACCTGAAGGAAAATTACCTTTTTTTTTTAGTTGTGTTTTGTTAAACTCCTGCATAATTAGAAGCACCTTTTGAATGAAAAATGGATATATTTCTTCAGATAGTATTTAAAACTAATGGAATAGAATAGTATTAATGGTGAGGATTATTTAATTTGTAGTATTTATCTCCTTTCCCTTTTTTGCAAATTTTTAATGACCTGGTCTTCCAAGCATTGGCAAGGATAGTGTTTAACACCTTGGGTTTGGAGTTCTATCTTTCAATCAGCCATATTCTTTTTCTTTAATGTATGCTGTTTCATGTTAAATTTCTTTTAAATTTCCATAAATTTTAAGCCACTCAGTGTTGCTATAGATTCAGAAGTAGTCTCAACATATGTAGTCTCAATATATGTAGGGATGTATGTATGCATATTTTGAAAACCATTATGTATACACTAGTCTATCTTTTCTATGTAGTATAAAGTAGAATTTTTGATGGAAGATGCTAAATTAATGGGGAGCTTATTAAGAGCCATGGTGGCACAGTGATTAGTATTGCAGGCTAATTCTGCCAACTTCTAGCAGTTTGATTCTCACTAGCTCTCACTGAGGTTGATAAAACAAAGACCCAGTTTGTTGGGGGGAATATCCTGACTCTGTAAACCACTTAGAAAGGGCTATAAAGCACTATGAAGTGATATATAAACCTAAGTGCTATTCCTATTATAATAGGAAATGATCTAGGGAAGGATAATGCTGCATATTTTCCTCTAAACAAAACAAATTTATGGCAGTTTCATGATTTGCTGCATTATAGGATTTGCCATTACTTGCTTCCTGGGGCTGAAAAAGAATGACTGGCCCAGCTGGTTTTCATGCCTTAGGCAGGACTAGTACTCAGAGTCTTTTGTTTTTTTTTAGCCTGGTGCCTTAATCACTATAACAAACTGACTGATTTTTGTGTATCAGTTTGCCTACCTTCTGTTGCAGACTGTTATGTTTTGTTTGGGGAAATTTGAACTTTGGGTCTATTGTTGTTTATGTTTCTGTAGAAGATGGTTCAACATTATTAACTTTTTTTTCTCACTCACCCAGGACAGATAAATACATTTATGTATTTGTGTTATTCTTCATCATGGAAAAATATTCTCTAATATAATGTTCTCTAATACAGTGGTCCTAAGTGTTAAAAAAATTAAACTTCACAGTTTGATGATTTCATTTCAGTTAAATAATTGAAGCATAGCCAATTCTACTCTCCTTCAGTCTGAAAAAAAATTGCTCCCCTTCACAGTCACTAACCCGTGGAATTAAATTTGGCCAGGAAAGAATGGAAAGAATGCTGCTTTATTTTCTCTTAAGGTTTCTTCCATTCTTCAGAAAACAAAACAACCTTCTGATTTTGATGGAGGCCAAAGAATGAGATCTGCTTTGCCATTTGTTTGCTCTGCACTCAGGGATATGCTAAATACTTGAAATTGTACAATGCTCTCTGCCTGGGGTGGGATTCAAATAATTTTACAACTGGTTCTCTGCCCTAATGACCAGCTGGGTAGGTGTGGCTGGGTAGTCATGTGACTGGGTGGCCAACTCAATGTCGCTCACATCAAGGGGCACTTCTCCTCACCTGGCCTCTCGTGATCATGGGGATGCTGCAATGGTCATAAGTGTGAAAAATGGTCATAAGTCACTTTTTCAGTG
The DNA here is from genome assembly GCA_015471245.1 of Laticauda colubrina. Lineage (NCBI taxonomy): Eukaryota > Metazoa > Chordata > Lepidosauria > Squamata > Elapidae > Laticauda > Laticauda colubrina. The sequence goes on along the minus strand of BLBF01000065.1, from coordinate 15,200,325 downwards.
CCATTGTGACTGTGAATGGTCACTAAATGAACTGTTGTAAGTCAAGGATTATTTGTATAAAAATACAAAAAAACTTATTTGCTTGCAAAAAGCTGCCCTAAATATAATCATTAGAGTAAAAAAAAACTGCAAGCCAGAGTTACAAACCAGGCAGGGTGCCAGAGCACCTTGAGGAATGAAAATAGTTAAAATGCAATGATAACTATCAGCAGCCAACTCTTGCTCATAAAGTAAAACCATTTGGCAGAGGGGTCATTTAAGCTCTCCGGAAAGAGCACACCCAGGAGAAGCAATCCTGAGATCCATTTGTACCTTAAAGATACCAGCTGGTCTGACTCACCTCACAAATTCACAAATTCATAAGAAAATCATCCAGATTTAAGGTAAGATCACACCTCCCCCAGAAAGGCAGTAAAAAAAATCAGTGTCAAGCTTGCATTCTGCCTCTTGGAAGTACACCCCGAAAGAACAGTACCAGGAACCACTAAAGCAGTGAAGGATCCAGTGAAGTATCCCCTCCCCAGATAGAAAAAGAAACCATGAGGCAGGAAAAAATTCAAACACAATACAAATAATTAAATCACAACAGCAGCTGTTGCTTGTTAAACCAATTACCTGAACAAATAGACTTAGGAACTGGCCAGATTTCTCAGCCTAGTTTCTTTTCAAGAACAGAGATTAACCTTTTCCTTCCAAACAAAGCTGAATAGGGAAAATTATCCCATCAATAAACACAGGATTTAATGTCACCAAACACAGAATTACACTTCACCAAAAACCAGTTTTAGATCAAAACTCAGAAAGAGTATTCAACTTAAGTTTGAATGTCAATTTTTCTTGCTAGCCAAGAAGCCTTGCTGAATGTCACACATCTTGGTTCCTTGTCATTAAAAGCTTCTTTCTGGCAGCTCTGCTTCATTATTCGATCATTTCTTCACTGTGCTGATCATTGCATCCCAACTGGAAGAACTCCAACAGGGGAGTATTTCCTCCCAGAAGCAGCGTAAAAATCTTAAAACAACTCTTCCCTTTTAAGAAAGTCAAGCTCCAACAAAGATAAAAAATGCAGGAGAAGCTCAGACAACAGGAAGTCTCGGTGTTTTGCCAAGGATGTAATAAGAGTTAACGGAGAAACAGAGAGTCAGTTTCTGAAATATTAGGCTAGAAACAACACCAAAATGTTTCCTGCCTTCCTTACAGGATTAGCCTTGTACAGTGGAAAAAAACAGAAGGAGATTTCTTCCAACAACCAGTTTTCCAAACTGCTTAGAAAGTTAACAACAGATTCTAATGAATAGGTGAGAACTGATAGAATCCCACCCCTGCTCTCTGCCTTCCATAAACAGCAAATGAACTCTGCATTCAAAGTCCTTGTGCCAGACTGGATGCTACAGAGAAAATTCGTGCTGTTTTCTGGTATGAGGGAGTCCTTCTAATTAGCTGGTTTTAGTTCATTTGGTATTAAATAATTCCCAGAATTCCAGTGCGGCTGTGTATTAGATTCACTAAAGGAGAGATACTTCTCCAAAAGCAATTGAAGAGCTCCCTTCAGGAGATTATGTTATTGGACCAAATCCATTAATGCTTATCTTCCATGTGAATTCAGGTAGCAGTCATTCCAGTAAATGCTATGAACACAGATGGTAATCCAGGTACCATTAGCTACCATATGGGGAGAATCAGTGATTAAATCAGTGCAAATGATTCAGAAAGTGAGTCCTACTGACTGGACTTTGTTGACATGCCTGGGCTGACTCAAAAGAGAGTCCGTAAGAGATTGACTTATCACTTGTGAGAATGCAGGAGGACAAATTCTACCTTTCCATGGTTACATCAGCTTACCCCTGTAGGTAAGGCAGATTAGGGATATTGAAGGTACCATCAGCCACAGATCTTCATTTGATGGTCCCAGGTTATATGCCTTCTCTACTGCAACACTCACTTTATGGAATATTCTTCCTTCCAAAATTAGATTACATCCATTCTTTTTGCTATTCTGAAAAACCCTTAGGTCTTGGCTGTATGTTTAGGCCTAGGTCATCCAGACAATTGGGGACTGGATTAGAAGGTTTCATTGTTGAAGTGGTTTGTATTCTCACTTTTTATTTAGTGCAAGAGCAGCCTTGTTTGGTCAGAACATGGTTGGTCACTCTTAGTCTTATATCTCACAGAGGTCTCTGGGGTGCTCACAAATAAAGGAGAGATACATGCCCACCTCCCATTATTATTTCCTAGCTACAGATGGGGGGACTTGTGACCATTTAGTCATTAATTCTGGTTATTGGTCATATTGTATGTAATGGAAGTTGGAGTCCAATAAACTGGTTTCTTCTTATTCCCTTAACCAAGTCTCTTCTTCTAAGTGTAATAGATTTCTTCTCAAACATCTAAGTATAATAATAAACAATGGTTTATTTTTCCTTCCAAAAAACTGTTTGCATGGGGGTTGAATCTAATTGCACATTGTTCTCTATTGCTCTTTCTCTTCCCCATCCTGACAGTTCAGTTAGATTTACAGAATTGGTTTCATTAGAACATTAAAATGTATTGCAATTTATTCAAAGTAATACATAAATCACAAAATTTAAGGAATTGTGGCTGATGGTGGTTTTATTTTTAACTGATTTATTTGCTTAACAAAGGAAAACATTTATAAGGAATGGTTCTAAATTTAGATCTGAAATATAGAAGGAGTTCTTATCAGTTATTTTATAACTTAATATCAGCTTGCATTCTGTTACCCATTAGATTCATTCTGGGTCAGATCAGAAGTGCTTTCAAACTCAGTCATAATAAAAAGAGACAATTTGCAAGAGGATATATTGCTGAGCTATAATTATCTTATTCTTTTTTTTGCAGCCATAACACTCTTAGCACTCACTGACAATAAATAAATAAAAATCTCATTGTATTTCTATCATTTAAAATTAGACTTTGCTTCCATTTCGCCTAAAGAGATTATTTAGTTTCAGAATAGAGATAAGGAAATAATATTAAATTGATAAGAGAAAAAAAAGAAAACAGATGGAGGCAGATAGGCCCAATGAATTGTTTGTCTAACAAAATGTTACAATGTTGAATTTCTGTTCAGAAATTCGGTCAAGCATATATCTCTTTCAAGGCATTCTGTTCTTCCCCCATCTTATGATCCCATCAACTCCTCTGTAAGTTGGGATTTCAGAATGGCTAAGCACATTGTATTATCCTTACAATGTTCTGATGTTTTGTAGAAACAAAAAAAGTTTAAAAAAATCAGAAGAAGTCTAGTAGAACCTTCTCAATCTTACATATTTCATTAAAAGTCAGGCACTTTCATAAGCTATAGGTTACTCATCAGATGTGTGGAATAGGTAAACTGACATAGCAGTTATATAAGATGGGGGGGAAGGAGGCAGGATGGCTGTGAAGATGCAGGTGACATGTGAAACAGATTACAAGTATTTTATCAATTAACTATTATCATGTGTTAAAATTCATTATGTTTGTTGAGATCTTTCAAGATAGACAAAAATTTTAAATGTATGGTTTAACAGTCTCTCTTAGCCAATTGTCCAATCAACATTATTTTTTTTCAATTTGGCAACCTTGAGATTTGTAATAGAGTGTCCTGGGAGGTTGAAATGCTCTTATATGTAGCTGGCCATCCTTGATAGGCTGGCATTTTCCAGGTTCCTTCCTTCAAATGAAGACACGTTGTAGGAGAAGAACAGAGGGAGTTGAGGGGTGGAATTAAGTCTGATATCAGCCTAGAATCATTACATTGCCACAAATGGTTTAAGTCCAAGTTCTCTTGAATTCCTTGGATCTTTATATGTTTATATATTATAAATAAATTTATATTTATAAAGAAATAAATAGTCCTTGTTTTGAATCAAGATTTCAAACCTGTGTCCATTAATTATTTTACACAAAGTCTGACCTGTTTGTTCTATATAAAATCCAGAATGGCATTATTGGTTGATGTTCACAAACACTATATAATACAGAAACCCATGTGAAGTTAACTCTGATCTTTCATATGCAATTATTGGAGGTTTGTGATAGTGTTGTTTCTGTAAATTCAGGGATGAAGTAGACATCTCAGTTAGTTGTAGGATCTAGTCGTGCTATTTCTTGAAATTATCAGAATCTCAATTCTAGTAACATCTTATGTACTCTGTGGAGAGTACACATTGTTTATGTATGGGTCAGCTCATATTAGCCTTCTCAAATGTAGACTATGGTTGCAAAATCCACTGCAGCAACCTGGCTAAGGAATTCTGAAAGTATATCTGGAAAATGTCTGGTTGTGGAAGGATAGTATACAGGATGAATTTTATTTGACATAGAGTATATACCCATGATGGCAAACCTATGGCACGTGTGCCACAGGTGTCATGCAAAGCCATTTGTGCGGGCACACAAGCCCCAGCCAAATGCACATATGTGTGCCTCGCTGCTGATTTTCAGCCCATTTGAGGCAGTTTTCGCCCACCTGGAGCCTCGAGGGAAGCCTCTGCAGCCTCAGGAGGCCAAAAAATGGGCCTTCCAGAAATACTGGAAGTACCTAAATGGGCCAGGTTTTTGGCCTCCTGAGGCTTCAGAGGCTTCCCTTGAGCCTCTGGGAGGGTGAAAACAACCTCCCCCGGGCTCTAGAGGCCCTCCAGAGGCTGAAAGCGAGCACTTCCAGTATTTCTGGAAGGCCCGTTTTTCTACCTCCCAAGGCTGCAGAGGCTTTCCTTGAGCTCAGGAGGGCAAAAATGGTGTCAAACAGGCTGAAAATGTGCTGGGAGGCATGTGCATGCACAGTGCAGGTAAGGGGGTGGGGTGGGGTGCATTGCATTGTGGGTGCCAGCATGTGCACACTTTTGGCACACTACAACAGATAGGTATATACCTTCATTGGTATATACCATTTTCTTTACTTACCTAATTCTCATTGTTTTTCTCTGTTTTGTTTGTGTGCCACTCATAGTTACAGCTTTGAGTTTTTTTAATATATATATTAAAGACATTAACTGTTCAACTAAGCAAACATAAATACAACATAGGCATGAAGATAAATATTGTATACTATATAATAAGTGTGTGATCACTTTTTTGGGGGGAAATAATTTGATGTTGTGTTTCTTTCCTTTTCAACATTTCTTATGTATCTCATGTGAAGCCTTCAACTGGAAGGCAGTGAAATCCTCCTAGGTCCAGAAGTGACTTGTGGTCCTATAGAAGTGATGGTCTCTACTCCATTTGCCTTGACAATCCCGCATTGTGCAGATGTGAACTCTGAGCATTGGAATATTCATTTGAAAAAAAGAAAGCATCCAGGCAAATGGGAGGTAAGCAAAATTACTTTCAGAAATAAATAAAAAATGTAAGGATGAAGCTGATTAAAAATTAGATGAATTGGAGATAATTGCTAAGATGTTTCTGATAATTTACAATAAAAGCAGACATTCCATCTGTGTATTTGGAGCCTAGAATCACTTCAACATTGAGATAGACAGCATATAAATATAACTGGATATATAGAAAGATATATGACAGGAAGAGAGAGAAGAAAGAAAGAAAGAAAGAAAGGAAAGAAAAAATGAATGAATGAAAGAAAGAAAGAACAAAAGAAAGAAAGAAAGAAAGAAAAAAAGAAAGAAGGAAGGAAAGATTAGCTTGGGGGGTTTCATTTCCAAATATAACCTTAGAATTGTTTGCACTGATGACAAACAGTCTTCAAAGTAAACACTTATTTTTATGTCTTGTGGATTTATTTGTCAGTATTTTCATTAACACATATCGACATTTGGCAAGCAGGGGATTTACACAGCCCCCAACTTCCTATTTGAGGGTCCTAACAATTACCCTTGATAAACAACATATTGTTGTGATATGTTACAGAAACAAGTATAGAGATAGGAAAAGAACAGGCAGAGCTGTGGGACACAGACTTAAGTGACTCATCAGCTTAGAATCATTATATCATCACAAATGGTCTAAGTCTGACCTCCTTGAATTCCATTGATCCTTATCTGGTGCCAATTTAGTATTGAACTTTAGTTGAATAAATTCTTGTGTACACACTTGAGCAATAAATGTTATGAACTGGAACTTCTGTGTGATCCTGATCCTTCATGCCTGACATTAAACACTAAAATTAGCTTAATGTAGTTTTGAACTAAATAAAGATCACATTCTCTCAACTTGGAGAAAAGAGAGAAACTCTAACTTAACCAGGACAGTTCTTCACATGTAAATACTTTTTTGGGGAGCCCTGGCCAAGAACATAATCTACCGATAGTGTATATAGTAAGTCTGTTCCAAGCTTATTAAAAAATACTGCAAAGTAAATAATAGAATTTGTGTGGAAACTTTTTTAATGTAATTCATTTTCTGCCAAGTCACTTTTGTTTTTCTTCTTTCTGGGTTTAATGTTCTGACACATCCAGGAAGTAATGTCTGTAGAGGAAGAAACCACTTCTTGTTACTGCCTCTTGGACCCATATGCTTGTCATATCCTTTTGGAGTCCTTTGGAACTTATGCTCTCATTGGGGAGCCACTGTCTGATTGTTCTGTTAAATAACTGAAAGTAGCTGCCTTTGGCTGTATATCCGGCAACTCTTTGGATTACAGTCTAAGAGTATACTGTGTTGACAACACTCCATGTGCATTTCAGGTAAGATGGCCAAACCATTCTTGGTCTTTCCAGATAATTAATGCAAGGGTGGGCAATTAATTTTCTCAAAGGGTCCCATAAGAAACTGATTGTTGTGGAAGGCTGAACCAATGTTAACTGATTTGATGTCCTCAAACCATATCACCTCAAATCCTTACTGCAGTTGGGTGGCTATAACAAATTTAAATAATAAACAAATAACAATAAAAATTTGCTTGCACTTCTCTTCTGTGCCCTGAGACACAGAGAAAGAGAGAATTGTGCAGACATTTTAGAGTGCAGAGAAGGTTTAAATAGCTTATCAAGACAAACCCAATTGAAAGGACCAACTATAACAATAATTAAATGTAACTTTGCTCTACTAAATAACAATAAAATAAAAGTGCCAGCCAGAAAATTGGGGCTGCTTTGGGGATGGGAGTGAGAGGCCTTGTGTTTTCCTGGTTCATTTCCTTCCTCTGTGGCTGCTCTTAGTCAGTGTTGATAGGAGGGGAGAGATCAAGCCCATGCCAACTGCTTTACTGGGTTTTGCAGGGATCAATACTCTCTCCACTGCTGTTCAACATTTATATGAAGCTGCTGGGTGATCATTCATCACCATAGACTGAGGTATCACCAATATTCTGATGATACTCAGCTGAATGGCTTGGCCCATAGTGAGTTAAGTGTTACAGTGTCCTCCCTCTTGTAGTGCCTGGAGGCTGGATGGGGAGCAACAGGTTGAAGTGAAATCTTTCAGGACCAAGTAGCTCTGGGTTTGGGGTTCATTGGCTCAGGGAGAATTGCCACCTTGGTCTTGGATGGAGTGGCACTACCCTAAACAGACCCTGTGCATAATTCCTGGACTCACGACTCCTGATCAAAGAAAACTGTGGGTTGTGCACCAGTTATGTCCTTTCCTGGACCAACAGTCCCAGCTAACAGTCACTCATGCCCTAGTGGGTTGCAGCAAAATTTCACAAACTCACTATTTAAAATGCCATAACTGTGTTGCTAAAATCATTCACTGGAAACTGTGGCAAAAGTTTGGATTTGAATATAGTAACTATTGGGAACTTCAGGTTGATAAGGTTCTGGAGAATGAAGAAGTCAATTGTATCAACGTAACTGGAAGTGACTAATAGAACTGAGAACGGAACGAAACTGATTCAAAATATGTCAGACAAATGTTTATTATATTTATTCCTACAATTGTATCTATTATTTGAATAGATTTATTTATTTATTACTAGAATATTAAGGTAATAGTAAGATCAAGAGACCTGATACCCCTCTCCCTCCTGAGGTTTCTATTCTTCCTTTGAATTTACTGGATTTGGATAGCTTTATTTTATGTATATATACATATATTTTATATAGTTAAATAATAAGAGATTAATATTGATTGATTATTTTATATAGAAATTGGCTTGGAGAGTGATAATTAATTTCTTTAATTTGTATTTCCCCCT
>BLBF01000065.1:15157589-15191830 GCA_015471245.1 Laticauda colubrina | reverse complement strand
AAATTTAAAACCAACGGCTGTGAGACCCTGACCCACATACAAACTCAATACAGAAGCCTGATGATGGCAGATGAGATTCTGCTGAAACGTTGCTACAACTTTAACAGAACTACAATGACGTGGGATAATACCCGAAGGAAGCTAAACAGCACACACACATATATAGATATATATAAAATGATTGATTGTAGATTAATGAATTTAATATATTGTTCAGAAAATGACAATTTAAACATGTGCTCCTTCTTTTTCTTTCTTTTCCCTTCTCTTTGTTTGGTATTGTGGACTACTAAGACTTAAGAACTATTAATTTGAACTCTGAATTTTATACACTGTTTAGAAAAGCAATAGACGAAATACTATAACAAATTTAAGCACTCACACTTGGCTATAATACTGTTGGACATTTGCTTATTTGATTAACCTGATTAACTACCAGATAATTTGAGACCTGATATTAGACTATATTTATTATGATTTATTAATACCTTAACCTATTGCTAATAGAGAAGCGAGAGTAATATTGATCAATTTGCCTCTGAGTGACTGAGTATATCATGGATTAACTGATAATAATTTTAAAGCTAGTAGAGACAAGAAATTAATAAATTAAATAACAATAGAAATCTCTAATTAATTAATAGGGAAAATTAAAAATCTTAAATCATTGATAAATTTGATGGTAATTGGTAATATGATTTGGGATAGTATAACTAAAATAGTAGATGAACAATACAAAATTATTAAAGATATGACTAGCAGCACTACCACAATCCAAAAACTGGGAGAAAATCTGTACCAACAGTCGCTCTACCTAGTCCTACACCATCGACCCAATGAACGATCGAAGGGATGTTGGCCCCGGAAAAACCAAATACCTCAATTGGCACCCAATTGGTTCAAACTACCTTGCTGGCAATTCAAGGAACGATGTTAGCACTACAGGAGTCAATGTCAAAAAGCCACACTGAAACTAGAGCCGATAGGGAAACAATGAAAGAATTGAACAAGAATTGAAAAATGAAATAGGGGAAATGAAAGTTGAAATTAAGAACCTGGATAAAAAAATAGTCCAGATTCAGGAATCCATTAGGATAAAGGAAGAAAAAAACAGAATAACTGAAGAACAAGCCAATCAAATGGAGAAGAAATTTGAACATACTGATCAAAAAATTACTGACCAGAATAAAAAGACAGAAGAGACCTTAATCCATCTCAAGATGGACAGAGCCTCCTACTATCTTAGATTTCAAAATGTGGAGGTAGATAAAGAAGAAAACTTAGGACTGGTAATGGCCGAAATGCTAGCAGAACTCCTACAAAGAGATAAAAATAAGATAGTAAGTGAATTGGATGATTTGTACAGAGTTCACACAAGCGACACAAGGCAGCACAGACTCCCTTATCAGGTTCACTAGGAGGTGAGTCAAGGACATAATTTACAGAATTTAAAGAGAAGAAATAATAAAGTATAAAGGTAGAGAAGTAATTGTGCTGAAACAAGTGCCAAGAAGAGTCCGGGAGCAGAGGAAAGACTGTCAATTCCTCACTAACTATCTTAATTTAAAAAAAAATCTCTTTTAGATGGATCATTTCAGAGGATATTTTGGCAACATGGAAAGAGAAGAGAATGAAAATAGACAGTTTAACCAAGGCACAAGACTTTTTCAAACAAATAGGTGGAACAGAAGAGGAATTTAGTAGGAGAGACAAGCCCGAGGCTTCAAGCCAAGAAGAATCACAACCTATAATTAGAGAGAGGGAGGGAGAGGGAGAAGGAAATAAGGGAAGAAATTTCCTCCCGAGAAGAGATAGGAGTGAGAACCAGGAGTAAAACAATGTCTAGAACTAATGAGGGATAAAAGCTAGACTAAGGGTAAATGGAAAGAGGATTGAAACTAATATCTATGAACATTAATGCAGAAAATGACCCATCTAAGAGGAAGAGAATATTTCTAAATTAGAGAAACAGGGAGTTGATATAATTTGTCTTCAAGAGGTTCATATTAAAATGCAGGAACAGAGATACTTACAAAATAAAAAATTGGGGAAAATGTATACAATATTAGCAGAAGAAAAAAAAGAGGAGTTGTGCTATATATTAAAGAGGAAATAACTTCAAAATTGATCTATAACGATATAGTGGGGAGAATATTAATGGTAGAGGTGGTCATTCAAAATAAAAACATTCTATTGGTGGGGATATATGCTCCCAATAAAAATCAGAATGAATTCTATAAAATCCTATATAAGAAATTGATAGAAATTGGCAACCAAAAATATGTATATTTGGAGACTATAATGCAATTACAAATAACAATCAAGACTATGCATGTGAACAAAAATATAAAAAAAACCTGGAATATATTGCCCAAGTGCTTTTTTGAGATGGCCGAAGAATTAGAACTAGTGGATGCTTGGAGGAAGCTGAGCCCAGGGGTGACTCAGTTCACTTTCTACTCCAATCCGCATAAATCATGGTCTAGACCAGAGGTGGTATTCAGCAGGTTCTGACCAGTTCTGGAGAACCGGTAGCAGAAATTTTGAGTAGCTTGGAGAATGGGCAGATACCACCTCTGACTGGAGATTTTACAGTATCCTTCCCCTGCCATGCTCACCAAGCCACACCCACAGAACCAGTAGTAAAAAAAAAAAAAATTGAATTCCACCACTGGTTTAGACGAGATATGGCATGGGTAAACAGTGACTTACTTAAGGAGATTCAGGGCATAAAGATTTTAACTAACCCCCTGGGCAGAACACAATCCACTGCAGATAATCTGGAAAGACACAACCCACAAGAAAAGTAGATGGACACTTAACTCACAACTATTGAAAGAAAAAGACTACATACAAAAAATCAGGGAAGAATTAATGGTTTTCTTTAAATTTAATAAAAAACAACAACAGGATACCTCATTGCAGAACCTCTGGGATACAATGAAGGCATATTTAAGGGGAATATCTATAGCATACATAGCAAATAGAAATAAAAAAGATGGGAAAAACGAAATACTCTAACAAAAAAAAAAGTAAAAGATTTGAAAAATAGACAAATGGAAACTCTGGGAGATTAACAAATTAAAATGAGCTGGCACTATCTAAGCATGAAATGAACATTTTAGATCAGGAGGAACTAACCAAGAACTACAGTATATAAAACAAAATTATTTTGAACAAGCAAATAAACCTGGTAGATGGTTAGCATACAAACTGAGAAAAGAAAACCAAAAAAGAACAATATACCAATTAGTGGACAAAAATGGAGTAATAGAGACTGATTTGGGAAAAAAAGAAGGTAATTGTAAGACAGTACTTTGAGAACTTATTTAAGCAAGATACAGTTGATCTAAACAAAATAGAAGAATATTTGAAAGAAGGAGTTTTACATCTGCTACCAGAGGACAAAAAGGAGGTGCTTAATTAAAAAAAAAAGTTTAAGTGAATTAAAAGAAGCTATTAAAAAACAAAAAAGCAACAAAACCCCAGGCCCAGATGGCTTTCCAAGTGAGATAGGAAGATAAAGAGATAAAGAGATAGGAGAGGTACTACAAAATGTGTTGCTAGAGATCTGCAATGAGGTATTACTGAAAGCTAAAATTCCAGAATCTTGGAAGGAAGCTTATATTACATTAATTCCTAAAGAGGGTGCAGAGGCCAACTGAATAAAGAATTACAGACCAATGTCTCTTCTAAATTCAGACTATAACATTGTAATGGCAGAAAGATTAAAGAAAGTGCTCAATGACAAAGTGCTCTGACCAAAACAGATTAGACAGATGAGACATGAGACAGATTAGATATAATATGAGAACGATAATAGATACATTAGAATTTTATGAACTGCACCCAGGAACCGAAGTGGTTCTTGTTTTCCTGGATGCGCAAAAGGCCTTTGATAATCTTAATTGGGATTTCATGAAATACCAGATTAATCTGATGAAATTTAGTGGTAATTTTGCAAAAATGTTAAATGTTATGCCACACAAAAGGCGAATGTACTGATAAATGGAGAAGATACCAAACCATTTGAGATAAAGAAGGGTGTCAGGCAGAGATGCCCGCTATCAACTCTGCTTTTTATAACAATTCTAGAAACATTATTGGACAGAATTAGATCGAACAAAGAAATTAAAGGAACAAAAATTAAAAGTCAAGAGTACAAATTACAAGCATTTGCGGATGACATGGTCTGTGTCATAGAAGAACCAATAGATTCGGGACCAGAAGGATTAAATGAAATAGATAAATTTGGCAAATGGGCGGGATTAAAAATTAACAAGGAAAATATTAAATGCTAGTTAAAAACTTAGCAAACAGTAAACAAAAAGAATTAGAGGAAATGATGGGATTACAAATTGTGAATAAGATCAAATATTTAGGCATTTGGCTAACACCGAGAGCATCAACCCTGAGGGAGGACAACTATATCAAATTCTTGCAACAAATTGGAAAGGATCTGGAAAATTGGAATAAAATGCAAATTTCATTATTAGGTAGAATAGCAATGATCAAGATCAATATACTACCCAAAATTCTGTATTTATTTCAAACAATTCTGATATTATTGGACAAAGAATTTTTTGAAGAGTTGGATAAAATTGTTACAAAATTCATTTAGACAGGGAAAAAACAAGAATAAAAAAATTCTATCTACAAAAGAATAAAAGCAGAGGTGGCTTTGGACTTCTTGCCTGGGAGACCTATTACCAAGTGGCAGCACTAGTGTGGATAAAGGTATGGATTAAATTGGGAAATAAAAGAATCTTAACACTTGCCATAATTTACAAATAGGGTGGCACACATTTTTGTGGAACTCAAACAATAAAAGCCATTCATATTTCTTCAGACACACTAAATGTAAATCTCTGATTAAAATTTGGACAGATGTTAGAAGGAACCACTACACTAAAATTCTGAGGTGGCTTTCAACAATGGAGGCTATGTTCCCATCCCAACACGATGGATATTAGCAAAAAGCTCAAATACTACCAAATTTTAGACAATGACGGAAAGCTTAAATCAATTCAGGAGTTAGAAAACCAAGAAATAATTATTGTCCATTTGTCCTACTTTCAAATAAAAATGAGATATAATAGGGATGTAAAAGATTATGGATTTGAAATAAAAGACATTCAATTAGATAAAATACTCATGGGCCCGGAGAAAAATATGATATCTAAATTGTATAATTACCTACTAGAACATGAATTAGCTGAGGAAATTGTGAAAGAACTAATGCTAGCCTGTGAAAAAAAACTTTGGTAATAATATAGATTTAGACGTCTGGGAGGAAATCTGGCAAAGGAATCTTACATTAATAAAATCTATACCATACAAAGAAAATCTATATAAAATGATATATAGATGGCATCTGGTATCCTCTAGATTAGCCAAAATATATCCAACAGCAAACCCAAGTTGTTGGAAATGTAAAGAGAAATTCAGTACCTATTTCCAGCTTTGGTGGACATGCCCTGAGATTAAAAAATATTGGACAAGGATAAGAATATGGATAGAAAAAATGATTGAATGTGGACAGGAATGGAAACTGCAGCTGTTCCTCCTGGATATGATTAAAGGGGACTATTCTCCCAAAGTGATACCTGATCATCCACTTACTAACAGCAGCACAAATTTCTTTGGCCAATATTGGAAAAGGCCCAACGTACCACTGATACCAACGTACCCAAGAGCTTGCTCTTCCTGAGACCATCATCTGTGAACTGTCCTTAAATATCACATTTTGATTCTTACTATGTTACAGAGCCCCTGATTATGACCTCAAACATGTCAACAAGCTAAATTCACTATTAACATGGGCAACATTCTGCCCACACACTTTTATCTTTCTTGGTGACTTCAATCTACCTCACATTAACTGGACCCTAAATGAATGTAAAACTGAACCATACATGCAACTTTCTATAATGCTGTAACAAACCTGGGATTGGAACAACTAGTAACCAATAATATTAGACTTAACAACTGCCTCAATCTCATCTTCTGCAATAGTTTGAATTCAATTTATGGAATACAAATTAAAAAACCCTTTTCCAACAGTGATCACAGCATGTTTGACTTTTGTCTCAACATATGTCCACACAAAAAACAACATAACGATGTGATCCCCAATTATAACTTCAAAAAAGGCAACTATGATCTAAAAGACAACGATTTCTCATCCCTTGATTGCCAATCTCTATTCACTGGATGCAGTAATGTTGAAGACCGTTACAACATATTTTTACTTGAAGTCCAAAGAGTCATCAAACTGTATATACCAATAACAACTCCAAAAACCAGAAAAAAAAGGTTACCCATAACAACAAGAAATCTTCAATCCAAAAAGAAATCACTTTGGAGGAAAAACAAATCTGGTCACGTTGTCAACTCCAAAGACAATATAAAAATTTATTCCACCAGATAAAGACCGAATGCACTAATTATCACATTAAACAAGAGAAAAACCTTGTACACATCAATTCCACCTGCGCTTTCTCCAATTTTGTAAACAACAAGCAAAAAGAATCAAGGTTCATCCCATCCCTGAAAGGACCTAATAGAAAAGGCAGCATCAATTACACCATTAAAGCCAACCTCTTTAACACATTCTTTGGCTCAGTATTTGTAAATTGCAATGGATCATGCCCAGTATTTCCTAGTCAAACCATAGACAATGACAATGATCTAATAAATATCAATTTTACAGAATACAATGTTGAAAAAGCAGTACACAATCTAAAACCATCTCTATCTACTGGACTGGATGGAATATGTGCGTACTTCTTAAAAATGCTAGCCACTGCCATAGCTGAACTTCTAAGCAAAATCTTTCAGGACCAGCTCCTTGCCAAAACTATGGTCACAAGCCATGGTCATCCCCATCTTCAAAAAGGGAGACCCCAGCCTAGTTGAAAATTACAGACCAATCTCGTTATGCTGCATCACCTGTAAAGTCATGGAATCAATTATTAAACTATCTATTATCCTCCACTGAGAGACAAACAACCTACTCTCTAATAAACAATTTAGTTTCAGAGAAAAACTATCATGTGATCTGCAACTTTTACACTGCAAAAACATATGGACGACACAACTCGATCAGGACAAAGCAATAGACGCAATCTACATAGACTTCTGTAAAGCCTTTGATTCAGTGGTACATGACAAACTACTCCTAAAACTAAAATCTTATCGTATCTCTGGACAACTGCACAACTGGATAGGAGCGTTCTATCAAATTCTGTACCTGTCAACAGTGGTGTCCCCCAAGGCAGTGCCCTTCATACTCTACATAAATGATCTCTGTGAACATATTAAGAGCAACTTTGTTCTCTTCACTGACGATGTAAAGCTATTCAACACCACAGACAATACTGCTACCCTTCAAAGAGACCTCGACTATATCAGATTGGTCAAACAAATGGCAAATTCAAATCTCAACAAATAAGTGTTCTGTCTTGCATATTGGCAAAAAAAAAAAAACAGAAAAAAAAATACAGGCTGAATAGTCAAGACCTTGTTGATGATCCAAACTCTGTCAAGGACCTAGGAGTACTAATCTCTAATAATCTAAGTGCTAGAGCCTACTGTAACTTCATAGCCAAAAAGGCATTAAGAGTTGTTAACCTACCCTTACATAGCTTTTTCTCTGGTCATATTACACTACTAAAGCCCCTGTCACACAGCACCAATGGATGGAAAGAGGATGTAAAATGGAGAGAAACACTTGCCATCCATTGGTTAACGCGATGCATCCATTCTGTACTCACTGCGTCCGTTTTTCATACTCTCGATCTGTCCAGCATCCGTCTACTGACATTTCATCCGCTCAAAAAGTTTTGAGCTGCACAAAATTTTTTGAGCAAAAAATGTATCCAACGCGTCCGTTATAGATCCACTACGCATACGGGGAACATCCATTATACGTCCATCATCATCCGTTATGCATCCGCTATATCTGCTAGGCATCTGCGCAAATTGCATCCGCTCCAGTGGAAAATGGACACAGGGAGGAAGTGAAAGGGACGCGGAACGGACACGCAGCATAAGTAGCACGGACATAGAAAGGATGAAAGCAGATGCAGCTCGCATAGAAAGCATGAAAATGGAAAAAACGTTCGTATAGGGGACGTATCTCGGATATTTAGGATTTCTGCAGGATGCCTAGAGGATGGAAAAGGACACCTAGTGGAAAAGCTATATTTCCTATAAAAAGGGGGAGAAATCACCTGGATCTCACTTTCAGTCCAGCAGCCCTGCAGTACAGACCTCTTCAGCTTTCATCTGTCTCTCGCTCTTCCACAGCATCTAGTCATCTACACCATGGATCATCACACACTCCTTTTGGTAGCCACTATCATTGTACAACAGTGAGAAGCCCTCTACAGGCTCTTTCACCTGTTCTACGAGAAGAAAAGGAGGCGGCCAAGAACTGTCTGGGTCCGAAGATGGATCACGAGAAGAGCAGAGTACGGACTGTATAACAAACTGATGGTGGAGCTGAGGAACGAAGACACTCGTGCATTCCAAAACTTCATGAGGATGCCTCCAGCCATGTTTGATGAAGTTGTGGAGTGGCTGAGACCCAGGTTGACCAAGGCAAACACCACCTTCTGGCCCAGCCTGGACCCTGGGCTGAAGGTGGCACTGAATCTGTGCTACCTGGCCTCCGGGACTACGTACAGGAACATGCAGTACGCCTGGAGGGTGCAACACAACACCATCAGCATTGTGGTCAGAGAAGTGGTGCAGGCCATCATCGAAGAATACGTGGAGGAGCTCCTCCAGTGCCACTCCACTGAAGAAGGCTGGAAGAAAGTTGCAGAGCAGTGGTGTCAGAAGTGGAACTTCCCCCACACCATTGGAGCCATAGATGGGAAGCACGTGGTCTGCAAAGCTCCAGCCAACTCAGAGTCCACTTATTTTAACTACAAGGGCTTCTTCAGCATCATCCTCTTCTCCATGGTCGATGCTGACTACAAGTTCATGTACATCGATGCTTCAGGCAACAGCTCATCTTCAGATGTCCAGGTATACAATGCCAGTCACCTCAAGGAGGGGCTGGAACGCAACCTCATCATGGGCTTCCCAGATCCAGACCCCCTGCCCAACGACACACAAGATGTGCCCTACTTCATCGTGTGGGATGATGCCTTCTCCCTCAGAACCTACCTCATGAAGCCCTACACTTCCAGATGCCTCAACCTGTGAAGAGAGGATCTTCAACTACAGGCTGTCCAGGGCAAGGCGGGTGGTGGAGAACACCTTTGGCATCCTGGCCAACAGGTTCCAGGTACTTCTCACCACCATGCAGCATCGCCCAGAGACTGTGAGGAACATCGTGGAAGCTTGCTGCATCCTGCACAATCTCATGCGCACCCGCTACCCAGTGTTGCAGAACAGGCTCATGGACCTCCAACAAGGGAATGGGGACATGGAGCCTGGTGAATGGAGGCAAGAGCAAAACCTGATAGATACTGTGGATGTGCAAGGCCCCAACAGAGATTCACATGAAGGGAAGAAGCAGCGCAACCTCCTGAAACACTGGTGCAACTCCCCAGCTGGAGCAGTGGAGTGGCAAGACAGGATGGTAGATGCTTAATGGATGCTTCCTTGAGCCTGTCTCATCACACTGATGAGATTGTGCCATGTATGTTGAGTGGCCCTACAAATGAACAGGGCATTTAATAAAGAGTTGTGTTTATGTTGAAATGTGTGGATGAATGATTGCATTGTTATTGATAATTAAGGGCCATAGGTGTGGCACCTGACAGGTTGGACCATACAGTCTCATTATGCTTGCACTGGAGGTTTATCTATCCCACAGCTATTGCCCATACCACAGGTATCCCTGCCCATCCTACTGCTATCCTTACCCATCCCACAGCTATTACCCATCCCACAGGTATCTCTGCCCATCCCACAATTATTACCCATTCCATAGGTATCCCTGCCCTTCCCACTGCTATCCTTACCTATCCCACCAGCATGCAAAGGTTTAAACCAATTTAAAAGTTTCCACCAAGACTTTACTGATTTAAAGAACTGAACCAAGTGTGTGAAGCAAAGATAATCTTTATTAATAACAAACTGTAAAAGCAAAATGACCCAAGTAAATTCTCCCAAGCAAAGATAAAGTCAACAGATAGCAACCCAGTCTCTGGCACTCTTCTCAGTCACTCTGAGGTGTGCCTATAGTCTCAGGGGTGAAGGGTCCAGGTGCTGTGGAGGTGGCTGTTGCTAGAGTGCTGGTCTGAGGCACCATTGGGGTGCCTGGCTCCGAGAGGACAACAGGGGATGGTGTGTGGAGGAAGCTCTCAGAGAGCTGGCTCAGTCCCGTGATGTTAAGAGCCCCTTCCTCCAGGACATGGGGTGTCCGTCCCAAGACCGATGACAGATTTTGTGAGGCCGGGCTTGGCTGTGGGGTGGAGGAAGGAGGAATGTAGTGGGGCTGTCTGGTCTGCAGGTGAGCGAGGTGAGTCATGGGTGGCATCTGTGGCGTGGGTGGCATCGGTGGCGTTGGTGGCATCGGTTGCGTCATTGGCATCGGTGGAATAAGTGGCATCGGTGGTGTATGATGAACCTGCGCCTGGACTGGGAAGGGCTGCCTGTGCTGCTGGAACTCCTGGTAGCCGTAACCTTGGAAGGTGAGGGCCTATGGAAAGCCTTGGAAGGGCTGTGACATCACCTGGGGTGGAGGAGTAGACCTGGACTGGGTCGGAGCAGGTTCATCTGGGCCTGGAGGGTTGTGCAGAAGACCTGTGATCCTCTCCTTTATCACCTGGTACTGTGATTCAGACATTTCCATGAGGGTTTGGTTGATGTAGGTGAGGAAGGGCTTGCGGTTTGAGGATGGTATGTCGGTGTGTACCAGCTGAGAGAGGAGATCTACATTGCTTTTGATGGTGTCCCTGATCTCCAGCAGGACAGTGTGGCTCTGTCTCTCTGGTCTGTCTCTCTGCCTGCTTTCTGTGGAGGTGGAGCTGGGGGTGGATGTTGGTTGGTCTCTGGTGGAAGTGCCCTCTCCTTGCTGCAACTGCATCAGGGGGTCCTCCATGTGATCCGCCACGGGGAGTGCAGCTGTCAGGGGGTCTCCGTCGTGGGACATCCACAGATACCAGCCTGGACACAGGAGCTGACTCTTGGCCAGAAGAGGACTGGCTCTCTGTGGGCTGCCTGAAAGAGAGGGTTGTCAGAGGGGCTGCTCCTCGGTGGCGGATCTCACCCTCCAAGAAGCTTCACTTGGCTATCACGTCAGTCTCCCGGTCGGTGAGCTTGACTGTGGCCTGGCCAGATTTCTTGAGGTGCAGCTTCCCGTATCAGGTGTGCATGTGCTTCCACCACCCGAGGAGGACCTCTGAAGTTTAGCCCAGGCTCTCCGCCTTCTCTCTCCAAGCAGCCTGCTTCCTTTTGGTGTCTCGATAGAGCCTGGGTCCCTTCCCCCATAGGTACTCGTTCTCCCTCAGCCATTCAAGCACCTCATCTGCATGTTCCTCTTCGATGATGCATTGCCTCCTCTCCCATTCTTGCATATGCCTCTTCCTCCCTCTGGCAGGGCCATCTGGGCCATCATCAGAGGGGCTTCGAGGTTGTAGGGGCTGCTCCACCACACCACCACCACCAGCAGCAGCAACAACAACAGTAGCAGCAAAAGCAGGACCAGCAGCACCAGCAGCACCAGCAGGACCAGCAGCACCAGCAGCACCAGCAGCACCCACAGCACCAGCAGCACCAGCAGGATGAGGATCAGCAGCAGCAGGGTAAGCACCAGCAACACCAGTAGGACCAGCAGGACCAGGTTCAGCAGCAGCAGAGTAAGCACCAGCAGAAGCACCAGCAGGACCAGCAGCACCAGGAGCACCAGCAGGACCAGCAGGACCAATAGGACCAGGAGCACCAGCAGGACCAGGAGCAGCACCAGCAGAGTAAGCCCCAGCAGAAGCCCCAGCACCAGGAGCAGAGCCAGCAGAGTAAGCACCAGCAGAAGCCCCAGCACCAGGAGCAGTGCCAGTAGAAGCCCCAGCACCAGAAGAGTCAGCCCGAGCAGCAGAAGCCCCACAGAAGCAGAATCAGGGCCAGGGGGTGGGATGGTGGCTCTGTCCTTCTTGCCAGGGCTGGCAGCAGATGGCACAGGCTTCCTCTTCTTCCCCATGGTTGTTGGCTGGAGCTGTGTCTGGCAGCAGTTCTTTCCTCTGAATGGTGACCTGCTTGCGAGCTGCATCCCTTTATATCCACGGGGCTGATGCAATGCATCCTCCCTGCATGCGCAGTGAATGCTTTGAATCCACTAGGCATCCGCTAGGCATCCGCTAGGCTTCCATGATGCATCCGCTGTATCTGCTCGGCATCCACTCGGCACCGTTCCTTCCGTTGCGTGTCCGCTTCGCTGTGCTCCCCCGGAAGCCCTGTGGATGTGACATCTGCTTCCATCCGCTTCCATCCGCTCGGCTTCCGTGGAGCATCCGCTTTACATCCTGGCTACATCCTCCCCCCGTCCGTTCCTTTCTGTTGTTGTCTGCTCTGCTTATGCAAATTTGGGGCATTTTTGAGAACGGATAACAATGGATGGAAAATTTTCTCGTCCGCTGTGTCCTTTTTACATACGATTTGCATCCATCGGCCTATGTGACAGGCCCTTAACTAGAGCATATAAAACATTTGCTAGACCAATACTCTAATATAGCTCATCAGTCTAGAATCCACATTACGTATCTGATATTAACACAGTTGAGAAAGTCCAGAAATATTTCACAAGAAGAGTTCTCCACTCCTCTACTCATTGCAGAATACCTGATGCCACTAAATTCTAGACCTAGAAAACCTAGAACTACGCCGCCTTTGGTCCAATCTAAGTATAGAATATAAAATCATACATTGCAATGTCCTACCTGTCAATGAATACTTCAGCTTCAACCATAACAATGTAAGAGCAAGCAGAGAGTTCTGGTTTGCAGTGCTTCGGCGGCAGGCAGGAATCCATAATCATGTGCGATTTCTGCCTGGGCACCGCCGAATCGCCCCGAGCCATCTGGCTTCGGGGCTAAGCCACCCCGTAGAGGTCGGTGAAGACAGGGGGTTGAGGAAAGCCGCATCTTTCCTCCCCAGCTGGCTAAACTCCCTTTCCCGAAGGCGATAGAGCGGTGGTCAGAAATGGCCGCCTCAAAGAAGCCCTCAACCAGAAAAGAATGTGCAGGAGGAAGAAAGTGCTGAAGTAAAAGTTTTGGCTGATCAGGATAAGAAACAACAATTAAGGCATCCTGGAACTCAAATTTTAAAAAAGGATACATCACTCTCAAAGATGATTCGGAAGCAGCGAATTTAAGTGAAAAGGGGAAAAAAAAATTCACTCTCCTTCCTTATGTTGACAGCGAACAGAGATGAATGAGAAATCAGAAAAATCTGCTTTGGCATCAACAGCTATTTAAGCTGGAAAATTTAATGTCAAAGGGATAATAAAAATTTCTGAATATAAAAGGAAAAAATAGAGAAGTTTTTTTTTTTTTTGCTGTAAGTGGGAAGGGAGAGGAAGAGAATAAGAACAGGATTTGGAAGGAGGAGATAGCCTAGAATCTAAAGAATCTAAAGTTAAATTTTAACAGGACTTCTAAAAGATACATTTTAACTGGAACTTTGTAACTGAATACTAACCCCAGGAAGAGAAAGTGAAAAAAGGAAGACGGTGTCAAATGAAACAGCTTTTGTGTATTTGGATTGCTTGCTGAAGGATTAAAAACACTTGGGTGGTTGTTTTAAAAGAAAAAAACCCTCTACAATGGCATCACTTGTGAATGAACTGAAAATAGAATTTAAAAAACTGAAAGAAGAGGAACAAGAAGGGAAGAGCTCTCTTGGTTCCGTTTTTCAATTCTTAGAAATGGCGATCTCTACCTACGAGAAATTACTGGGACAAAGAAGAAGCCATTTTAAATGAATAAGTAACTCTACTTGGGGAAGAAAGGGGAAAGAGGGGAAAGAGAATGGAGAATTTGAGACCTAAAAAAAACAACCAAAAAAGGGAAAACTAAGGTGAAAAGTAGATATAATGTGAGAAAGCAACAGAAAAAGGGAATACAGAAAAGGGAAATCGAGGTGGAGAGACAAGGGGGTAAAAATGGCAGAGAGAAGAAGCAAAGGAGGAGGGAAGGGAAGAGAAACTACAAGGGTGTGAAGCAAGGTGTAAAGAAACAGGATTTATTTAGAGATAATGGGTAAAAATTTAATTGAAAAAGTGATTCTGCAAAGGTACATATGATTGTATTGTTATATTTGTATTTAGAAATAATGTTAGAAAATTGGAAACAACGTATGATTTAGTAAAATATTTGTGAATAAAATAAATGGAATGAATTAAATGAGATAATTAATTTAGAAAGGAATGGGAACATTTTAATAACATAATGTTTTAAAATGCAAGTGAAGTGGGGGGGGGAAGTAATTATGGAAAGTTTATAAGCGTTCCCATAGAAGCATGATACGTACTTGAAAAGTAATGTGTTAAATGTTTAAAATTTAAATGAATACTAACATTAATGATAGAATTGAATTGGTATAGATCGTTGTTTTAATTATATTATATTATATATTTTTCTTTTCTTTTTCTTTTTAAAATGTAGCGTGTAGCTTTAATGTACTATGCAAAATCCGAATGGAAGTTATCTATATTAAGTGTTATAATTTTAAAGGAAAGATATAAAGGCGTCATACTCCAATCAGTGACCACAGGAGGAATTTTGTTTAATGAAAAAGATAATAGACCGTTGAAATAGGACAAAGAATATAAATATAATGATCTGATTTGAGATTAAACAAATAAAAATAAAATTAAGAAAGTTAAAAGAGGGGAGAAGCTATATAGAAAATGTAGAATGGTAATAAGATATGGAATGGTATATAAAAATGAGCATGAATTTGAATTGGTGTCTGTACAAAGAGATGTAACCTGGGATCAGGCTGCTTTCAGAAAAGAGGTTTTATGTTTTTCATGTTCTGTGTTGTGTATTTTTATGTTTGTTTCTAAAAATCAATATAATTTTCTTTAAAAAAAAAAACAATATAAGAGCAAACAATAGATACAAACTCAAGGTTAATCACACCAAACTTGATTGCAGGAAATACGACTTCATCAACAGAGTGGTTAATGTCTGGAATATTCTACCTGACTCTGTGGTTTCTTCCCCAAACCCCAAAAACTTTAACCTTAGACTTTCTACTATTGACCTCATCCCTTTCCTAAGAGGTCTGAAGGGGACATGCATAAACACGTACCGTCCCTGTCCTGTTGCTTATTTTATTTTTCTTATATGTATCCATGTATTCATAACTATGTTTTTACTTATACCTATTATCCTGTAAGCAATTGACAAACCAAATAAAATAAAATAAATACTCATAGATTTATATCTTTTTCATCCACTGCAAGTAAAGTTCATTTTAAAACTCAAAAAAGAAAAAGTCAAGATCTTGTGGGACTTCAGAATTCAGAGTGACAGGCACTTGGCCCACAACACACCTGACACAACAATTGTTGAAAAGAAAAAGGTTTGGTTCATTGACATTGCAATTCCTGATGATGTACGAATTGAAGACAAGCAGCAAGAAAATATCACAAAGTACCAGGACTTACAAATTGAAGTTGAGAGACTTTGGAAAAGGAAATCATGTGCTATCCCAATTGTTGTTGGAGCCTTTAGAACAATACATAAAGGGCTACCTCACTATTTTGAAATTCTGAATTTATCAGACTTGAATACCCTGATTCTACAAAAAACCACCTTACTTGGAACAGCTATCTTAACAGTTATCTGACGCTATCTTAACAGTTCCTAGGTCCTTGGTTAGGACTTGAGCTGTTGAGATACCAACCAGCCCCAAATGCTGTGAATCTCGCCAAAGATTAACAACGACAACAACAACAACAACACCCTTCATCCTTGCAGCGACATTGACAGACGTTGACCTATTTTACCAAGGCAAATAGGTGGGTGTGGAATGTTGCAAGTAGATCAGATAGTTGAAGAAGAAAAAAAGGCTTTTGAAGAATATCTGAAGGACAATGAAGAAGATGCACTGAAGTTAATTTGCCAGGAAGGCTTGCTGACTACCAGAGAGACAAAACTAACCTACAAGAAAGACCAAATGAAGAACAGAACAGAGGCATAGGAAGACAAAGCACTCCAATAAAAAAATCCAGTACATTAAAAAAATAGTAGGGAAAGCAGATAATAACAAGACCTGGCAATGGCTAAGAGCTGCAAAGTTAAAGAAAGAGACTGAGGTGCTGAGACTTGGCAGTGCAAGGCCAAGCCTAAAGGACAAATGTATACAAAGCCAGAATTGAGAAGACAGCAACAAATAGTAAGTGCCACATATGCAAAGAAGCTGAAGAAACAGTGGACCACCTGGTAAACTGCTGCAAGTAGATTGTACAAACTGACTACAAGCAGTGGCATGACAAAGTAGCAACAATAGTGCATTGAAAGATCTTCAAGAAATATCATTTGCCTGTAAGCAAGAACTGGTGGGACCATAAAATAGAAAAAGTCATAGAAAATGAAAAAGTTAAATTCTCTGGGACTTCAGAATCCAGACAGACAAGCACCTGCCACATAATACCCCGGACTTAACAGTTATCAATAAGAAAGTCAAAAAAGTCTGGATAGTGGATGTGGTAGTGCCTGGAGACAGCAGAATAAAAGAGAAAGAACTGGAGAAGATAACAAAATACAAAGACCTACAAATAGAAATAGAACCACTATGGCAAAGGCAAGCAAGGGTAGTACCAATAGTAATCGGTGCTTTGGTTGCAGTCCCAAAACAACTAGAGCACCACTTGAACACATAGGCATTGACATTTCTATTAGTCAATTGTAGAAGGCAGCTTTACTTAGAACAGTTTCTATCCTGAGGCAATGTCTGCAACACCATAAAACATTCAATTTTGTCTATCCCAGGTCCTTGGTAAGGACTCAATAGATAGACAAAAATTCCAAACCCAGTCTGAACATCTGGCTGACTGTGTGATGAATAATAATGATGGTGGTAGTGGTGATGATGATGATGATTGGGGTTGCAGAAAACTGTATATAGCTGGCTATTTTATTCTCAAAGTCTGCCCGAAACCTCAGATGGCTTATTCAGAACAAAGGAAGTTTGATGCAATATGTTAAGTGGGTCCTTTACCACCTGGTCATGTGACATAAAAGATGACCTAGCAAATCTTATCCCCCCTTTTTTTTTCATAAGGAAGCAGAAGGATTACAGAAAGTTCCACATAACTGAACACAATGTGTAGCTTGGCCCTAATAGGCATTTCTCCCAGCATGAAACATCTTTCTTTTTCCTTGGGTAAATGGTGAGATGCAGAGCCAGATGTTGTTTTAGCCAAGAAAATGAGATACAATCCAATGCACAATTTTTATATTTTAATTCTGGTGGGTTTCTTTTTCAAGCTCTTCCTTGTAGCTTTTCTGTATTTGATCAGGAGTAATGAGCTCTGAGTATTCGACAAGGCAACTGGATGCCAAGCACTTGGAATGATTCATGCACAAAATAAAGAAACTGTTAAACAATAGGATCTACAGAATTTCCAAGCTGGAAAAGAAAGAAGAACCAAGCAGACATTCTCTAGTTCCCTATTTGCAAAATCCATAGAAACATCTACAAGCTGCAGAAGGCAAACATTTGATAGTCTATCTCCAATAGCTTTCTTATCCAGGAAAGACAATGCATTGAAGAATCAAACATCAAAAGATCTCACAAAGTTAAGAAATTATATCCATGCAACATTGTTTCACAATTGATTTATTGAAAGCTGAGGCTGAACTACTGATCTGGATAAAATAATCTCCTGAGTCAGGTTGACTCTTTCATTCTGTGCAGAGGGAATGGGACAACTCACTTCAGCCAACTTGCCATGGCCAATTCACTGTGGCCAAATCATCACAGCTGACTCACCATGGAACAACTCGCTGTAGAACAATTCAACAATTCAATTTTATTATTTAAAATAATGTTAATTTTTGACATTCAAATTTTATTTTGTTCTTCCTTTTATAATGATTCTATTCAACAACTTCTTCAATATTAGTGTACTCTTCTCCTGTAACAAGTTGCCCTGCACCAAGTTGGCCATTACAAGCTGTCCCAAGGTGAATTGGCCAAGGTGAATTGGCCACAGCAAGTTGCCTGTGGCTAGATGGCCATGGAGAGTTGAATTGAGGTTCCCTTCTTTAAGGCCACAAAGCCCACTTTTTTTCATTCTCTGAAACTGAAGTTCTCAAACCTTTGTGATTTAGTTTTCTGCTACTTTGAGATGGGAACCACACAAAAACTGTACAAGTCAACCCAAAAAGACATAATTTGAAAAAAGAACAACAGCATCTCAGAAAAATCTCTCTCTGTCTTTCTCTTGCAGGACATGGATAGTTGGATTGATCCATGGGAACTTTTCTTTTAGAATAATGCCTTAGCAAAATTCTACTTCTCATCCCATCATCTTCTGCATGGAGGGATTTTTTTCAACATTCAGCCTACAGTGTGTTTGTTTTCTATTCTCTGTTGTTGCAGGATGTGATTTCAGGTGAAAGATACCAGGGAGGACAATTGCTGGAAGAACCAAAATTGCTGCATTTCAAAGGGAATACATTCAGCCTTCAGATCTCTGTACTTGATATCCCCCCTTTTCTCTGGAGAATTAAACCATTCACAGCATGTCAGGTATTTGCATAGAAAGACTAATATGTGTGTGATGAATATATTTCCCATTTTTAATAACCAAGCAATTTCAAACCTTCAATGCATATGTCTTTGTGCAGCTCATTGCTTCTTTTAACACAGTACACAGACTTTTGGATTAAATGTATAGTTTAATGATGGTATTCTATGGACTAGCCACATTTCCAGGATGTTTTCTTTTAGAAAAATCTAACACTTTTAAACAATGAAATAGATACTGTACTTTTACCTCACCCATTTTCAAAATGTCCAATAAACATTATAAATTTATGAAAGATTTGAAAAACATAGTTTCAGATCATTTTGACAAGCATATTGGGCAGTCTAATGTCAGAACATTGGGAATAAAAATATTTATGGTGATGGGAGGCTCAGCCAATCTCACTGTACACATGTTGAACTCTGACAATAAAGGTAATAACAATATTTATGATTAATTTCTAGTTCAGTAGAAGTAGAGATTTGGGCATTCAATTGATTAAAAAAAAAGATTTTGAAGAACAGTTACAGGAACTGGGCTTGGCTAGTCTAGTGAAGAGGAGACATGATTGCAGTGTTCCAGTATTTGAGGGGCTACCACAGAGAGGAGGGGATCAAGCTATTTTCTAAAGCTCCTATAGGCCAAACAAGGAATAATAGATGGAAACTGAACAAGGAGAGATACAATCTGAAAATGAGACATTTTCTGACTGTGAGAACAATCAACCAATGGAATAGTTTGCCTTCCGAAGTTGTGGTAACTTCATCATTTGATGAAGTTATTTCTGCTATTTGTCAGAAATGGTGTAGGGTCTCCTGCTTGGGTGGGGAGTTGGCATAGATAACAAGATCCCTTCCAAATCTGTTAATCTGTTAAATATCAGATAAACCAACAGATGATATCATTTTGGCTGATCTTGAGAAACTAAAGGCCCTGTCACACTGGCCAACGGATGCAAAACATTAGTAAAAAGGACACAACGGACGAGCAAAATGTTCCATCCGTTGTTATCTGCTCTCAAAAGGGGCAAAAATTTGCATAACCGGACCGGATAACACGGAAAGGAACGGATGCGGGGAGGACGCAGAGCGGATGGAAAGCGGATGCGGAACGGAAGCCCAGCGGATGGAAGCAGATGGGAGCGGATGGCATATCCACTAGGCTTTCGGGGGACCTCAGCAAAGCGGACGTGGAACGGATACAGCGGATGCAGAGAGGACGCTGAGCGGATGAAGCGGATGCACAGCGGATGCACAGCGGATGCACAGCGGATGCACAGCGGATGCACAGCGGATGCACAGCGGAAGCCTAACGGATGCCTAGCATTAATTACACATGTGGGGAGGATGCATTGCGTAAGCCCCGTGGATATAAGGGAAGCAGCTCAGAAGCAGGTCACCATTCAGAGGAAAGACCTGCTGCCGGACGGATTGACAGCCTTACCTGCCCTGCCTGCATGCCTGCCTGCCAGCCTTGCTGCCAGCCTTGCTGGCTTCCTGCCTGCCAGCCCTGCTGCCAGCCAGTCTGCCTACCAGCCAGTCTGCATGCCTTCCTGCCAGCCTTGGTCCATGTCTGCCTGCCAGCCTTGGTGCCTGCCTGCCAGCCTTGGTGCCAGCCTTCCTGCCAGCCTTCCTGCCAGCCTTGGTGCATTCCTGCCTGCCAGCCTGCCTGCCAGCCTTGGTGCCAGCCTTGGTGCATGCCTCCCTGCCAGCCTTCCTCCCAGCCTTGGTTCCTGCCAGCCTCCCTCCCAGCCAGCAACCCCACAACCATGCGGAAGCACAGCAAGCCTCAGCCATCTGCTGCCAGCCCTTGCAAGAGGGATCGGCCTACCATCCCGTCCCCTGGCCCTCACTCTGGTTCTGCTGGGTCTTCTGCAGCATGGGCTCGCTCTTCTGGGGCTGGGGCTTCTGCTGCTTCTGCTTCTGGAGGAGCTGATGACAAGCACTCCAGCACCAGCCACATCCACAGCACCTGCACCCTTCACCCCTGAGACTGAGCGACCAAGAGGAGTGCCAGAGACTCATTTTTGTTTTATAGCTTGTTGTCATTAAAGTCAATTTTTGATTCACACACTTTCTTCATTTCTTTTTTTTAATAAAGTCTTGCTGGAAACTTTTAGAAATGGTTTAAGCCTTCGCATGCTTGTGGGATGGGTTAAGATAGCAGTGGGATGGGTTAAGATAGCAGTGGGATGGGTTGAGATAGCAGTGGGATGGGCAGGGAATGGGTAATAGCTGTGGGATAGATAAACCTCCAGTTCAAGCATAATGGGACTGGATGGTCCACCCTCCCAGGTGCCACACCTATGGCCCTTTATTATCAATAACAATGTAATCAATCATCCACACATGTCAACATAAACACAACTCTTTATTAAATGCCCTGTTCATTGTAGGGCCACTCAACATACATGGCCCAATCTCATCCGTGTGATGAGACAGGCTCAAGGAAACATCCATTAAGCATCTACCATCCTGTCTTGTCACTCCACTGCTCCAGCTGGGGAGTTGCACCAGTGTTTCAGGAGGTTGCGCTGCTTCTTCCCTTCACGTGAGGTTCTGTTGGAGCCTTGCACATCCTGAGTGTCTATCAGGTTTTGCCCTTGCCTCCATTCCCCAGGCTCCATGTCCCCATTGCCTTGCTGGAGGTCCATGAGCCTGTTCTGCAAGACTGGGTAGCGGGTGCGCATGAGATTGTGCAGGATGCAGCAAGCTTCCATGATCCTCCTCACGGTCTCTGGGCGATGCTGCATGGTGGTGAGAAGTACCTGGAACCTGTTGGCCAGGATGCCAAAGGCATTCTCCACCACCCGCCTTGTCCTGGACAGCCTGTAGTTGAATATCCTCTCTTCATGGGTGATATATTTGGAGGTGTAGGGCTTCATGAGGTAGGTTGTGAGGGAGAAGGCATCATCCCCCACGATGAAGTAGGGCACATCTTGCATGTCGTTGGGCAGGGGTTCTGGATCTGGGAAGCCCACAACGAGATTGCATTCCAGCCCACCCTTGAGGTCACTTGCGTTATATACCTGGGCATCTGAAGATGAGCCGTTGCCTGAAGCATCGATGTACATGAACTTGTAGTCAGCATTGACCATGGCGAAGAGGATGATGCTGAAGAAGCCCTTGTAATTGTGATAAGAGGACCCTGAGTTGGCTGGCACTTTGCAGGCCACGTGCTTGCCATCGATGGCTCCAACGGTGTGGGGGAAGTTCCACCTCTGATACCACTGCTCTGCAACTTTCTTCCAGCCTTCTTCAGTGGAGGGGCACTGGAGGAGCTCCTCCTTGTATTCTTCGATGATGGCCTGCACCACTTCTCTGACCACAATGCTGATGGTGTTGTGTGGCACCCTCCAGCCATTCTGCATGCTCCTGTAGGAGGTCCCTGAGGCCAGGTGGCGCAGAGTAAGTGCCACCTTGAGCCCAGGTTCCAGGCTGGGCCGGAAGTTGGTGTTCGCCTTGGTCAACCTGGGTGTCAGCTGCTGCACAACTTCGTCAAACATGGCTGGAGGCATCCTCATGAAGTTCTGGAATGCCCGAGTATCTTCATTCCTGAGCTCTACCATCAGCTTGTTGTACAGTCAGTCCTCTGCTCTTCTGGCGAACCATCTTCGTACCCAGATGCTTCTTTGCCACCTCTTTTTCTTCCCGTAGTAGAGTTCACAGAGCCTGTAGATGGCTTTGCACTGTTGCAGAAGAATGGTGGCTGCCGAAAGGACTTTGTTACGATCCACGGTGGACATGACTGGATGCTGTGGAAGAGGAAGAGTCAAATGAAGGCTGCAGAGGTCTGCACCACAGGGCTGCTGTTCTGAAAGTGAGATCCAGATGAGTTGCTCCTCCTTTTTATAGGCAGTATAGGTGTACTTTTGCATCCTCTAGGCATCCTCTAGGCATCCTCTAGACATCCTTAATATCCGAGATAGGTCCCCTCTGCGAAGGTTTTTTCCATTTTAAATGCTTTGTTTCCATGCTGCATCCGCTTGGCATCCGTTCTGCATCCGTTCCACGGCCATTCCACTTCCTCCCTGCATCCGAGCAGATGCGAGTTGTGCTGATGCGGAACGGATGCCTAGCGGATATAGCGGATGCGTAGCGGATGCGTAACGGATGCAGAACGGATGCCTAGCGGATGCGTAGCGGATGCAGAACGGACGAATTGGATACATTTTCCATGCAAAAGTTTTGAGCAGCTCAAAACTTTCTGAGCGGATGAAACGTCCATAAACAGATGCTGGACGGATAGAGAGGAAGCAAAACGGAGGCAGTGAGTACAGAATGGATACATCGCGTTAACCAACAGATGGCAAGTTTTTTTGTCTGTTTTACATCCTCTTTGCATCTGTTGGTGCAGTGTGACAGGGGCTTAAGCTATATCAGTTATGTTTAATAATTGGAATGGGAAGTTGTAAAGTATTTTTGACCGTGTAATCCCTTGTTTCAGATTGGGGTTGGGATGATTGGATGGAGCTGAGCATTTACTGGCCAGATGCCCTTCCTTTTGCTTATGAGGAGTTCGTAGCAGAGGTTTTCTTTTTGTACCCTGATAGAGAAACATCTGCTACTGTCTAGGATTGAAATCTCAACTTTCTGAGTGGGAGGCAAGCATCTTCACCTCTTAGGCAGTGTAACACTTGGCTGCAAAATAGATTAAGTAGTTGAAAAATAATAATTGAAGTTTCGGTAAACAACCTCCTGTCTTGTTCTCATAATGGCATTCTGCATTCAAGTCCAGTTTGGCTTGAGATAGCTTTTAATTTTTTTATCATTAAAAGAACAAAAATAAAACATAATAATTAAACTGTAAGGAGTTGACATTAAGGGATTAATTATATTTAAAAATGGAAATGCTACTGTGAAATAATAAAATTCACTTTGCAAACAGTAGATTGTAACTTTTAACTATATTGGAACCAATCATTAATCTGGTTTGGGGTTTATCTTAGGACAGTGCAAGAGAGCCCAAATTAAAACAGAAATGAAACTGATTTATAGAAAATAATCTGGAACATTTTACCTAAAGCCCATGTCACACTGGCCAATGGATGCAAATAGGACACAGTGGATGAGCAAAATGTTCCATCCATTGTTATCCGCTCTAAAAAGGGGCAAAAATGTGCATAACTGGAGTGGATAACACGGACGTGGGGAGGATGCAGGGCAGATGCGAAGCGGATGCAGAACGGAAGCCCAGCGGATGGAAGCGGATGGGAGTGGATGGCGCAAGCACTGGGCTTCCGGGGGGCCGCAGCAAAGTGGACGCGGAACGGATACAGCGGATGCAGAACGGATGCACAGCGGATGAAGCGGATGCACAGCGGATGCACAGTGGAAGCCTAGTGGATTCCTGGCGTTAATTGCGCATGCGGGGAGGATGCATTGTGTCAGCCCCGTGGATATAATGGAAGCAGCTCAGAAGCAGGTCACCATTCAGAGGAAAGACCTGCTGCCGGAAGGATTGGCTGCCTTGTCTATCCTGCCTGCATGTCTGCCTGCAAGCCTTCCTGCCACCCTCCCTGCCAGCCTCCCTGCCAGTCTCCCTGCCAGACAGCAACCCCACAACCATGCTGAAGCATAGCAAACCTCAGCCATCTGCTGCCAGCCCTTGCAAGAGGGACAGGGCTACCATCCCTCCCCCTGGCCCTCACTCTGGTTCTGCTGGGGCTTCTGCAGCACGGGCTCGCTCTTCTGGGGCTGGGGCTTCTGCTGCTTCTGCTTCTGGAGGAGCTGATGACAAGCACTCCAGCACCAGCCACCTCCACAGCACCTGCACCCTTCACCCCTGAGACTGAGCGGCCTGGAGGAGTGCCAGAGACTCATTTTTGTCTTATAGCTTGTTGTTAATAAAGTCTATTTTTGATTCACACACTTGCTTCATTTCTTTTTTTTAATAAAGTCTTGGTGTAAACTTTTAGAAATGGTTTAAGCCTTTGCATGCTTGTGGGATGGGTTAAGATAGCAGTGGGATGGGTAAAGATAGCAGTGGGATGGGTTGAGATAGCAGTGGGATGGGTAATAGCTGTGGGATAGATAAACCTCCAGTGCAAGCATAGTGGGACTGTATGGTCCACCCTCCCAGGTGCCACACCTATGGCCCTTTATCATCAATAACGATATAATCAATCATCCACACATGTCAACATAAACACAACTCTTTATTAAATGCCCTGTTCATTGTAGCCCAACCAAACATACATGGCCCAATCTCATCCATATGATGAGACAGGCTGAAGGAAGCATCCATTAAGCATCTATCATCCTGTCTTGCCACTCCACTGCTCCAGCTGGGGAATTGCACCAGTGTCTCATGAGGTTGCACTGCTTCTTCGCCTCACGTGAGGCTCTGTTGGGGCCTTGCACATCCTCAGTGTCGATCAGGTTTTGCCCTTGCCTCCATTCCCCAGGCTCCATGTCCCCATTGCCTTGTTGACGGTCCACAAGCCTGTTCTGCAAGACTGAGTAGCAGGTGCGCATGAGATTGTGCAGGATGCAGCAAGTTTCCACTATCCTCCTCATGGTCTCTGGGCTATGCCGCATGTTGGTGAGAAGTACCTGGAACCTCTTGGTCAGGATGCCAAAGACATTCTCCACCACCTGCCTTGCCCTGGACAGCCTGTAATTGAAGATCCTCTCTTCACGGGTGAGGTAATTGGAGGTGTAGGGCTTCATTAGGTAGGTTGTGAGGGAGAAGGCATCATCCCCCACAATGAAGTAGGGCACATCTTGCTTGTCGCTGGCCTGCGGGTCTGGATCTGGGAAGCCCACCATGAGGTTGCCTTCCAGCCCCTCCTTGAGGTTACTGGCATTGTATACCTGGGTATCTGAAGATGACCCGTTGCCTGAAGCATCGATGTTCATGAACTTGTAGTCAGCATCAACTATGGCAAAGCGGATCCTGAAGAAGCCCTTGTAGTTGTGATAAGTGGACCCCGACTTGGCTGGTGCTTTGCAGGCCACGTGCTTGCCATCTATGGCTCCAACGGTGTGTGGGAAGTTCCACTTCTGATACCACTGCTCTGCAACTTTCTTCCAGCCTTCTTCAGTGGAGGGGCACTGGAGGAGCTCCTCCTTGTATCCTTTGATGATGGCCTGCACCACCTCTCTGACAACAAAGCTGATAGTGCTGGGTGGCACCCTCCAGCCGTACTGCATGCTCCTGTAGGTGGTGCCTGAAGCCAGGTGGCACAGAGTGAGTGCCACCTTGAGCCCAGGTTCCAGGCTGGGTGGGAAGTTGGTGTTTGTCTTGGTCAACCTGGGTGTCAGGTGCTGCACAAGTTCGTCAAACATGGCTGGAGGCATCCTCATGAAGTTCTGGAACGCCCGAGTGTCTTCGCTCCTGAGCTCCACCATCAGCTTGTTGTACAGTCCGTCCTCTGCTCTTCTGGCGAACCATCTTTGGACCCAGACTTTTTTTGGGTGGCTTCTTTTCTTCCCGTAGTAGAGTTCACAGAGCCTGTAGATGGTTTCGCACTTTTGCAGAAGAATGGTGGCTGCCGAAAGGACTTTGTCACAATCCACGGTGGACATGACTGGATACTGTGGAAGAGGAAGAGTCAGATGAAGTCTGCAGAGGTCTGCACAGCTAGGCTGGTGTTCTGAAAGTGAGATGCAGACGAGTTGCTCCCCCTTTTTATGGGCAGTATAGGTGTCCCTTTGCATCCTCTAGGCATCCTCTAGGCATCCTCTAGGCATCCTCTAGGTATCCTCTAGACATCCTTAATATCCGAGATAGGTCCCCTCTGCGAATGTTTTTTCCCTTTTACATGCTTTGTTTCCGTTAGGCATCAGCTAGGCATCCGTTCTGCATCCATTCCGCTTCCTCCCTGCGTCCGGGCGGATGCGAGTTGCGCGGATGCGCAGCGGATGCCTAGAGGATATAGCGGATGCATAACGGATGTGTGACGGATGTGTAGCCGATGCGTAGTGGATGCAGAACGGACGAACGCAAAAGTTTTAGGCAGCCCAAAACTTTCTGAGCGGATGAAACATCCATAAACAGATGCTGGACAGATAGCCAAACGGAGGCAGTGAGTGCATCGTGTTTTCGAACGGATGGCAAGGTTTTTTGTCTGTTTTACATCCTCTTTGCATCTGTTGGTTCAGTGTGACATGGGATTAACTCGGTATTATCCATGCTTTCTATGATATATTTTCCTTCTACAGCATACTTAACTTTAATAACTCAGCTTCCTTTTATCTTCTTTTTTCACCCATCTACAAAAAAAAGATAGTTTTTGAAGAGAAAACTAATTGCACTATTATTATATAATAAACTATTATTACAATATACAAATTTATCATGTTTCTATTTTGTTGTTTTAATCACAATTTATAATGTTGCTTCTACTGTTTATCACAATTAGTATCTTGCTCTTACTGAAACAGTAAAGGCTTTACTTAAGAGCTATTGTGTGTGTTTGCTGAAGAGGATGTGTTTTAATGAAACAGTGGTTTGGAAGGAAACTCATAAGTCATATATTGTTGTTTGCTTCCTTTTGCTGTATATGCTAAAACTGTTTTGTTACTGGTTTGTTTTATTTACAATTCTGGATATTTCCTCTATCATGCCAGAAGAATTGATTGAGTTGATTTTAGCTTAGCATAGGGCAGTTTGACTTGAAAGGTCTGTGAGACTGAAAGAAGCTCAATTGTATTGTTTTTTCCTTGCAACTTCATGACATATGTCATTTCTTCCTCACTTTGATTAACTTCCACATTCTGGATAGAGATATTTGGTATGAAAGTTAAAAGAGGTCATCTATGTTAAGGCTAGGTCATACTGGCCGACGGATCCAAAACGTATGTAAAAAGGACACAGCGGACGAGCAAATTTTCCATCCGTTGTTATCCGCTCTCAAAAGGGGAAAAAATTTGCATAAACAGAGCAGACAACAACGGAAAGGAATGGACTGGGAGAGGATGTAGCGAGGATGTTAAGTGGATGCTCAATGGAAACCTAGCGGATGGAAGCGGATGGAAGTGGATGGCACGTCCGCAGGGCTTCCGGGGGAGAACAGCAAAGTGGACCCGTAGCGGACAGAACGGATGCGTAGCAGATTCGTAGCGGATGACGCGGATGCATCACGTACACCTAGTGGATGTGTAGCAGATGCAAAGCGTTCACTGTGCATGCGGGGAGGATGCATTGCGTAAGCTCCGCGGATATAAAAGGAGGCAGCTCGCAAGCAGGTCACCATTCAGAGGAAAGACCTGCTGCCAGAAACATCTTCATCAGAGACCATGTGGAAGAAGAGGAAGCCTGTGCCTAATCCTGCCAGCCCTGGAAAGAAGGACAAAACCACCATCCCACCCCCTGGCCCTGAATCTGCTTCTGCTGTTGCTTCTGCTGGTGCTTCTCCTGCTGCTGCTGCTGCTGGTAGTGCTGATGCTTCTGGTGCTGGTGCTACTGGTGCTGGTGCTTCTGTTGCTGGTCCTGCTGCTGCTGCTACTGCTGCTGCTACTGCTGCTGGTGTGGTGGACCAGCCCCAAGGCCCTCAAAGCCCTGCTGATGAGGGCCCAGAAGGCCCTGCCAGAGGGAGGAAGAGACAATTGAAGGAGAAGGAGAAGGGGGAGAGGAAACAGTACTCCATTGCAGAGGACCATGAGGAGGAGGTGCTCGAATGGCTGAAGGAGAACGAGTACCTGTGGAGGAAGGGCCACAGTCTATATCGAGACACCAAGCGGAAGCAGGCAGCTTGGAGAGAGAAGGCAGAGAGCCTGGGCTACACTTCTGATGTCCTCCTGGGGTGGTGGAAGCATATGCACATCTGGTATGGCAAGCTGCACCTGAAGAGATCTGGCCAGGCTGCTGTCAAGCTGATGACCGGGAGACCTACGTCATGGCCAGGTGCAGCTTCCTGCAGGGTCAGATTCACCACTGAGGAGCAGCCCCTCTGTCAACCCTCTCCCTCAGACAGCCCATAGAGAGGCACTCCTCTTCCAGCCAGGAAAGAGCCAGTGTGTCCAGGCAGGTGTCTGCGGAGCACCCCATGACAGAAACCCCCCCGACAGCTGCACACCCCATGCCGGAGGACGTGGAGGATCCCCTGATGCAGATGGAGCAAGAGGAGGCTGTAGCCACCAGAGACCAACACCCCCCCACCCACAGCTCCACCTCCACAGAAAGCAGGCAGAGAGGCAGACCGGAGGGACAGAGCCACACTGTCCTCTTGGAGATCAGGGACACAATCAAGAACAGTGCAGATCTCCTCTCTCAGGTGGTACACTTTGAGATTCCATCCTCAAACCGCAAGCCCTTCCTCACCTACGTGACCCAGACCCTCATGGACATGCCCAAGCCCCAGTACCAGGTGATGAAGAAGAGGATCACTGGGCTTCTGCACCACCCTCCAGGCCCAGCTGAACCTGCTCCCATCCACTCCAGGTCTGCTCCTCCACTCCAGGCGATGTCACAGCCATTCCAAGGCTTTCAACAGCCCCTCTCCGAACAAGGCTACGGCTACCAGGACTTCCCTCAACAGAGGCAGCCCTTCCCAGTCCAGGCCCAGGTTCATCACTTGCCACAGATGCCACAGATGCCACTGACACCACCGATGCCACCGACGCCACCGACGCCACCGATGCCACCGATGTCACAGATGCCACCGACACCACAGATGCCACCGACGCCACAGATGCCACCGATGCCTCACCTCACCCAGCTGCAGACCAGACAGCCCCACTACACTCCTCCTTCATCCACCCCACAGCCAAGCCCCTCAACAGAACATCTGTCATCGGTCCTGTGCCTGACATCCCAGGTCCTGGATGAAGGGCCTCTCAACCTCACGGGCCTGTGACAGCTGTCTGAGAGCTTCCTGCACACACCATTTCCTGTTGTCCTCTCAGGGCCAGGCACCTCAATGGCGCCTCAGACCAGCACTCCAGCCACTGCCACCTTCACAGTCCCTGGACCCTTTACACCTGAGACCATGGGCATGCCTCAGAGTGACTGAGAACAGTGCCAGAGATTGAGTTGTTACCTGATGACTTTATCTTTGCTTGAGACACTTTACTTGGGTCATTTTGCTTTTTCAGTTTGTTATTAATAAAGGTTATCTTTGCTTCACACACTTGGTTCATTTCTTTTACTTAATAAAGTCTTGGTGGAAACTTTTAGAAAATGGTTAAGCCTTTGCATGCTTGTGGGATGGGCAAGGATAGTTGTGGGATGGATAATAGCTGTGGGATGGGTAAGGATAGTTATGGGATAGTGGGACTGTATGGTCCACCCTCCCAGCTGCCACACATATGGCCCTTTTTAATCAGTAACAATTTATTCATTGATCAACAAATTTCAACATAAACACAACTCTTTATTAAATGCCCTGTTCATTGTAGGGCCACTCAACATTGTAGGGCCACTCAACATACATGGCACAATCTCATCCATGTGATGAGACAGGCTCAAGGAAGCATCCATTAAGCATCTACCATCCTGTCTTGCCACTCCACTGCTCCAGCTGGGTAGTTGCACCAGTGTTTCAGAAGGTTGTGCTGCTTCTTCCCTTCACGTGAAGCTCTGTTGGGGCCTTGCACATCCACAGTGTTTATCAGGTTTTGTCCTTGCCTCCATTCCCCAGGCTCCATGTCCCCATTCCCTTGTTGATGGTCCACAAGCCTGTTCTGCAACACTGGGTAGCGGGTGTGCATGAGATTGTGCAGGATGCAGCAAGCTTCCACGATGTTCCTCACAGTCTGTGGGTGATGCTGCATGGTGGTGAGAAGTACCTGGAACCTGTTGACCAGGATGCCAAAGGCGTTCTCCACCACCCGTCTTGCCCTGGACAGCCTGTAATTGAAGATCCTCTCTTCACGGGTGAGGCATCTGGAAGTACAGGGCTTCATGAGGTAGGTTCTCAGGGAGAAGGCGTCATCCCCCACGATGAAGTAGGGCACATCTTGTGTGTCGTTGGGCAGGGGGTCTGGATCTGGGAAACCCATGATGAGGTTGCGTTCCAGCCCACCCTTGAGGTCACTGGCGTTGTATACCTGGGCATCTGAAGCTGACCCGTTGCCTGAAGCATCGATGTACATGAACTTGTAGTCAGCATCAACTATGGCAAAGCGGATCCTGAAGAAGCCCTTGTAGTTGTGATAAGTGGACCCTGAGTTGGCTGGAGCTTTGCAGGCCACGTGTTTGCCATCGATGGCTCCAACGGTGTGGGGGAAGTTCCACCTCTGATACCACTCTTCTGCAAGTTTCTTCCAGCCTTCTTCAGTGGTGGGACACTGGAGGAGCTCCTCCAGGTATTCTTTGATGATGGCCTGCACCACTTTTCTGACCACAATGCTGATGGTGTTGTGTGGCACCCTCCAGGCATAATGAATGTTTCTGTACATGGTCCCAGAGGCTAGGTGGTGCAGAGTCAGTGCCACCTTCAGTCCAGGGTCCAGGCTGGGATGGAAGTTGGTGCTTTTCTTGGTCAACCTGGGTGTCAGGCGCTGCACAACTTCGTCCAACATGGGTGGAGGCATCCTCATGAAGTGCTGGAATGCACGAGTGTCTTCATTCCTCAGCTCCACCATCAGCTTGTCATGGAGTCCAAACTCCACTCTTCTCCTGATCCATCTTCCGACCCAGACAGCTCTTGGACGTCTCCTTCTTCTCCTTGCGTAGAAAAGATGAAACAGTCTGAAGAGCCTTGGTTCTGGTGTTGAATGATTGTGGCTACCAAAAGGAGTGTGCATTGATCCATGGTGGACATCAATGGATTATGTGGAAGAGCAAGAGCAAGGCTAAAGAGGTCTGCACACCAAATCTGCTGGACTGAAAGTGAGATCCAGGTGATTTCCTCCCCCTTTTTATCGGAAATATTGGTTTTCCGCTAGATGTCCTTCTTCATCCTCTAGACATTCTGTAGACATCCTAAATATCCGATATACATCCCATATACAAACGTTTTGTCCGTTTTAATGCTTTCTATACAAGCTGCATCCGCTTTCATCCTTTCTATGTCCATGCTACTAATGCTGTGTGGACGTTCCACATCTATTTCGCTTCCTCCCTCTTTCCGTTTTCCGCTGGAGCGGATGCGAGTTGCGTGGATGCACAGCGGATGCCGAACGGATACAGCGGATGTTTAACGGATGACAATGGACATAGAATGTTTGTTCCCCGTAGGTGTCGCGGATGTAGAACGGACGCAGCGGAAAGTTCATCTGCTCAAAAAGTTTTGTGCAGCTCAAAACTTTTTGAGCGGATGAAATCTCAGTAGATGGATGCTCGCCGGATAGAACGTATGAATCACGCATGCAGTGAGTACAGAATGGATGCATTGAGTTAACCACCGGATGGCAAGTGTTTCTCTCCGTTTTACATTCTCTTTGCATCCGTTGGTGCAGTGTGACATGGGCTTTAGAATTGAACAATCCTCCCACAACAGAGGGGGAGGAATATTATACCACTTATCTCTTATTTATAATTCAGCCCTTTTAG
This sequence comes from Laticauda colubrina, assembly GCA_015471245.1. Lineage (NCBI taxonomy): Eukaryota > Metazoa > Chordata > Lepidosauria > Squamata > Elapidae > Laticauda > Laticauda colubrina. The sequence continues at coordinate 15,159,672 of BLBF01000065.1, read as the reverse complement.
CAGTTCAAAGAAGATTCCACAACATATATTTGCATTCTGATTCAGATGTCCCTGAGGGCACAGGTAAACCCCTAAGTGGCCTCAACAGCTTTCAGAAAGAGTACAAACAACCAGATGATTGCAAAGAAATATGAACCTTCCATCCCCCTCCTCATCCTGTCAGAACTAATCCTTCCATCCTTGCCACCATCAGGTCAGAACTGATGAAGCTTCTTTCTGCCTCAAGAAAAAACATACTCCAATTGCCTTTGAAAAAGCATCTTTGAGACAACCATGAACTGGATTACTGAGAATGCCTATAGACATTGAAGTACTGAAGTTGGGTAGGAGCCAAGGGGTTGGACTGGGAGTCGAAGGTCTTGGGTTCTTTTCTCCCTTAAATACAGAAGTCATCTGTATGATTTTAGGCTACTTTCTCAGCATAAACTGGAAAGCTGAAAGCCATTTATCTACCAACCCAGATTGGAAGATTACAAGTTCATAAAGTTCAGTGAATAGCTTTCCATTACAGTGCATTGATTGATGATGATATTAATTCAAAATGGATAGTTTAGCACCTGAAGGTACTGCAAAACCAAAAACATGGGGCCTTTATTATAGAAGCCTTCTTATATTATATTTCCATAATATGTTATTTGGTGCCTACCTCATTTAATGTGCCAGTCATGACTTGTCTATCTCCTGACTCTACCAAGTTTAACATGGAAACCTGGCATGCTGTGAAGAAAATGGTTAGTTCCAGCATTGATTCAAAGAATGTGTCCATATGGGTTACAGTGGTCATTTTTTTGGTGGTGGTGGGAATGTAATGAACAACTTCACACCAGTGCTTCTTTGGAAAATGGAGCTATCTTTCTTGAGAAAAAGTAGCAAAATAACTTTGGCAACTTTAAGATCTGTGGACTTCAATTCCCAAAATTCCCCAGCTAGCCTTCGTAACTCTTAAAGTTACCAAGGTTGGATATCCTTGTAGAGTACCTGGGAAAAGTCAGGATAAAGAGGACAGTTTGAGAAGTATTTCCTCAACCTGCTTTCTTGTCATTCATGCTTGTCAACCGGTTATTGCATTATGTCTACCAGTTAGGAATTTTTCAAGATCAAAATAGCAGCTGTTTGGTAAAAGTGTGCAGAGCAATGCTCTGAAACTGCCAACTGTATTATAGTTTCAATATTCAAACCCCACAATTCACTTAAAATACAGTTGCTTCCTAATGCCTTGCCTTGCCTTGCCTAGCCATTCTTATCCATAGTTGACCTCTTATTCCTTCAAAGCAAATGCTTATTGCCAAGCCTCTTTTTAAAAGCACTTATCATTATGGTTTGTTGCCCAGTCAGCCAGATATTCAGATGGATTTGGCATTTTTATCCACCTAATGAGTCCTTCAAAAGGACTTGAGGTAGGTAGATGTTGATGTTTGATGATGATATGAGAATGTAAGTTGATCCAAATTGAGCTGTATTTATAATTGATTGAGGATGAATTTGCCAATGCCAAGGGAGATCAAGTAGTGCTCCAATTGTTTTGGGATTGTACCAAAGATGCCTATTATTACTGGTACTACCTTTGCTTTCTTTTGCCATTATTGTTTTATTTCTATTTGTGGGTCTTTGCATTTTGTTATCTTCTCCAGTTCTTTCTCTTCTCTTCTTCAATAATCTTCTGCTTAGACAATTTGCAAGCTATTTCCATCCTGTACCTTCTTTTCTAGGAAGTTCCTTTTTCTCGCTTGTGGCGCAACAACAAGCAGCCACTTCACTGTGCCTTTTCCCTGGAGCGCTACACTTCTGCCACCACACAACTCTCATGCAAAATCTGTGTCAGACAAGTCAAAGGCCATGAACAGATCCTACAGATCCAGACGTCAATTCTAGAGGCAAGTCCTTCCTTCCCTGGACAGATAGATAGAATATCTACCGACCTTTGAGGGTTTGTTTGTACAAAAGGTGTGTTTGTGTATATATATGTGTGTGTGTGTGTGTGTGTGTGTGTGTGTATCTCTGTGTGTGTGTGTGTGTGTGTGTGTGTGTATATATATATATATATATATATATATATATATATATATATATATATATATATGTG
>BLBF01000065.1:15145104-15157189 GCA_015471245.1 Laticauda colubrina | reverse complement strand
TGCATAAGATGTGAGTAACCTGGTGTCTTATTCTGTCAGCTTCATCTGTATTTAATTTGGTTAGGCTGGATTCTACTGCACATATGATGGATTCTGTTGGGATTTTTTTGGGTGCTATGGCATAATTGAATCATTTGGATAGGACATCTGTTTCTGTTTTGTTGAGTTCTCTGTTGGAAACGTTGTATACTAGTTGTTTCAGGTGTTGTTGTGGGTTATTGGGAATTTTCTTGTCATATTCTAATTTTTTCAGTTTTTTTGAGAGTTTATCATTTTTATAAGTATTTTCAGTTTCAGCTCTCCAAGTTGTAAGTTGTTTGATCTTATCCCAAAGTAGAGGGTGGATTTTGCTGCTCAATTCCAGGTGTAGTGCTAGCAAATCTTTGTTTAACTGATCTAATTGGAATCTTTTACTGCGAACTTCATTTCCGAGTAGAGATATCTCTGTCCTTTTCAGGATACGTTTGGTAGCTGCTGTGTTCTTATGAAATGGTAATTTGAAGCAGGTTGGTGTTGTTGTCTCTGCAGCTGCATAGGAATTTTAGGTCACATAGTATTCCTGCTCTTTTAACTTCCAGCTTCTCATAGCTTTTGATCTGGCTGTTTATTTCCTCCCCGTAGAGGTCAGATATTTGTTTTTTTAGGCTTTCCGGGTACTTACATGTGTGCTGTTTAGCTTCCTTCAGGTACTCTCCCACGGCAGATGAGATTCTGCTGAAACGTTGCTACAACTTTAACAGAGCTACAATGATGTGGGAGAATACCCGAAGGAAGATAAACAGCATATATATATATATATATATATATATATATATATATATATATATATATACCACCACCCAGCACAGATACATTCCATGGCGAAAACACTAATTACCAGAACCAAACGCCTGGCAGATAAGATACATATAAAGACTGAACTATATACCCTGACTGAAGTATTGACAGCCAATGGCTTCCACAAAAACAAAATCACCAACTTGATCCACAAAAACACACCAAGACATAACAGAGACCTAGAAGACCAACAGACCTATGGAACAGCTCTCTTGGCCTACATAAGAGGTACCACAGATAAAATCAGTAAGATACTACACAGGCATCACATCAAGACTGCCTTCAAAACAGACAAAAAAAAGCAGCCATCCTTAGAAACCCCAAAGACAAAATTGACCTGGAAAACCAAGGCATATACGAAGTTCCCTGTACATCATGCCCGCCCACATACATTGGACAGACCAATAGAAGAATAAGTACCCGCCTAGATGAACACAAAAATGCAGTAAAAAAGCTGGAAAACACCTCCTCACTAGTCCAACACATGAAAACCACAGGTCACAACATCAACTTCAATGGCACTAAAACCCTAGCCACTACAGAAAACCCCAACCACAGAATCATCAGAGAAGCCATAGAGATTGAAAAAAGACCTGAAAGCATGAATAGAAGAGATGATTCCACCAGACTGTCAATCATTTGGAAGCCTGCACTCTCAAATAGAAAGATCTCCACACCACAAAACAGACAAACACCTGAGCACAAACAGACTCCCTCTGATATCTCCAACCCAAACACCCCCCCCACCAGGCTCCCAGGTGAAACCCAGCTTGCTAATGAATAGCAGCTTGCTAATGAAGAGCAGCCATCCCTTCACACGGAGCCAAGCTGCACTGAAAGCCTCCAACACAAGAACAGAGTGTTGCCAGCCAATCAAAGCCACAAAACAGACAGAAGAAACCAGAAACACCAATCAATCAAACTCCAAGTCCAATGAACATAGATCCAGGCTCCCAGCCAATCAGAATGGACCAGCCTCAAATCTGAAACCAGAAACTAACTCTATACAGAAGCCTGAGGATGGCAGATGAGATTCTGCTGAAACGTTGCTACAACTTTAACAGAACTACAATGACGTGGGATAATACCCGAAGGAAGCTAAACAGCACACATGTAAGTACCCGCGAAAGCCTAAGAAAACATATATATATATGTATACACACACATATATATATATATATATATATATATATATATATATATACATATATTTGTTTTTTTGCGGGTACTTACATGTGTGCTGTTCAGCTTCCTTTGGGTATTATCCCACGTCATTGTAGTGCTTTTAAAGTTGTAGCAACGTTTCAGCAGAATCTCATCTGCCATCATCAGGCTTCTGTATTGAGTTTGTGTGTGTGGCTTCTGTACAGAAGCCTGATGATGGTAGATGAGATTCTGCTGAAACGTTGCTACAACTTTAAAAGCACTACAATGACATGGGGTAATACCCGAAGGAAACTGAACAGCACACATGTAAGTACCCGCAAAACATATATATATATATATATATGTATGTATGTATGTATGTATGTATGTATGTGCTGTTTAACTTCCTTCAGGTATTATCTCACGTCATTGTAGTTCTGTTAAAGTTGTAGCAACGTTTCAGCAGAATCTCATCTGCCATCCTCAGGTTTCTGTATAGAGTTAGTTCCTGGTTTCAAATTTGAGGCTGGTCCATTCTGATTGGCTGGGAGTCTGGATCTGTGTTCATTGGACTTGGAGTTTGATTGATTAGTGTTTCTGGTTTCTTCTGTCTGTTTTGTGGCTTTGATTGGCTGGCAACACTCTGTTCTTGTGTTGGAGGCTTTCAGTGCAGCTTGGCTCCGTGTGAAGGGACGGCTGCTCTTCATTAGCAAGCTGCTGTTGGTTAGGCAGTGTTCTGTTCGTTCCAACACATATTTCATATACAAAGGACAAAGATACAAGCAAATTGAAGGAGCCCCTATGGGATCACCACTGTCACCCGTCATTGAAAACCTGTTCATGGAAGAATTGCTGATGAATAACAGCTTGCTAATGAAGAGCAGCCGTCCCTAAGAAAACATATATATATATGACTTGCATGGGTGATGTATCAAAAAACTGGGTAAGCTTTCAATTGAAATTGATAAAGTTGAACAATTTATCATTAATATGAATGAAGGACTGTGTGAGGAAGAACTAAATTGAGTGATAAACTCATTAATTAGACAGACATGAGAACAGGCGTAGGTAAGAGAAGAATATGAATTACTATTCAGGAAACAGACAATTCTATTCACCTATGCACCTAAAGAGAAGTTTACCAATTTTGGCTGTTTGTGGAATAAAATGCTCAGATAAGCAAGAGGAGGAGACATTTTATAAAAGTGAATTACAGTTTTATCATAATCATATTAATTTGATTTCTGGGAGGGAACAATAATTTACCTGACAGACAGCAGAAAGAACACTATATTGCAAAATGTGATGTAATATCCATTGAAAAAGGAATGATGATATTACAATTTTTTTTAAACCAAGGGCCACCTTATCTGGGCTGTATACATCCAGAAGGCCACTAGGTAGCAACTAAGTATTCAAGTTTACTATAGTATTCAAGTATTCAAGTTTACTATATTTATTTTCTGACAAATAGTGGTTGCCATCTCTGGGATGCAAAAATTCAGTTTCAATTTTTATTTTCAAAACACAAATACAATACAAAGCTAATTCAGAAATATATGGGGAAAAATAAGCTCAGTCCTTCCTGAGTGCATCACCATGTATCCCAATGAATGCATTTTATTGGTTTGTTTGTTTGATGAAAGTAGCAGAAGCTTATCTTCAAGGACCAGAGTACCAAATCTGTTGCATATTTAATTTAAAACAATCTGGAAATATGACATACTTGCAGCTTTCCTATTGCTTTGCATTGCTGTTTTTTAAGATGACCCATGAATATTATATGAAAAGGCGTGTAGAAACATCCCCATGAAATATTTAGCATACATTAGCACCAAGACATTGCACATAAAGACCAATACCCTGATACAGGAAATATGAAGAAACTGATAAGAGGGGAAAATATAGAAGTGGGAGGCAGGTAGTTTGTTACCCATATAATATGTGGTCTCAGGTATTGCATGGGAAAAGAAAAGAAAAAGAAAAAAACTACAGGCAAATAATGAACTGGAGACATAAAAAACTGCTTTAAATCACATCCTCTTGAAATAGAAGATCTATGCTAGCAAGTCTGTTTTTGCTTGAAGAAAATTCCATAGGCAATCCTTTTAAGTCAAGGTATGGGTAGAAAAAAAATGTAGGTCAAACATACTCAATTAAATGCAGCAAGGGTTAGTATTTGTTTTGTTTTGTTTTGTTTTTTTCTCAAAAATATGGTAAGTCAACCAAGTGTACTCTTTTTCACACAGTAAAAATAAGGGTGGACTGTTTTCATTGCAAAGACTGGAAATTTGTACTTGCATCTGTTTGCTTAACATTCAAATTCTTAGCAACCAGTTGTACAAAAGTACCCACAAGCCTCAGTGTATTGCAAGAAATGTCACTTTTTTCCCCGAATAGTCTTGTTAGATGTTGTTCTCTGTTTATTGCTTAATGAGATGCTGCTGCATATTTCTTTACATCCAGGAATGAGTGACCAACAGCCCTTCAGAAGTTGCTAAAGTGCCATTTTCAGCTTCTCTCAAAACTGCCTTTGCTAGCTGGTAGGAACATCAGGATCGTTCTTGATCTGATTCCATTTGCCAGATTGATTCAACAAATTAATTAGATTGGAGAGGATAATTTGGCTAAGGGGGAATGGGTTTGGTCAACAAATCAATGTTGTAATTCACTTTGAAAGGATGGTTCCATTTGATCACCTGGGAATCAGATAGAATATTTGCAAAATCATAAATATATCAGCTTATATTGATCAACATCTAAAAAGCCCCAGATGTCCATTTCTGCTTTATACAAACAGCAGTTTGTTTACAGAATGGATTCTGGTGAATTATATATGTTGGCTTGGGAGAGAGAAGAGCCTGCTTTAACCCATTATTATTGTTTTCTTTGCAGAATGAAACCGAAACAATCACTTTTTTTTCGCACGATGACAACAACTTTCCTGTTCAGATGGGCCCACAAGCCTTTAAGATACCTTACTCTATCAGGGAGAGAATATGTGCAACTTTTGATACTCCCAGTGCCAAAGGCAAAGACTGGCAGTTGTTAGCACAAAAAAATAGTATCAACAGGTAAGCCAAAGCAATTGTGAAAGACCATCAAATAACAGTTAAAGTAGCAAGGAATGTTCTAAATCAGAGGTGGGGAACTATGGTCCCTTTATGATTTGTGGATTTCAACTACCAGAATTTCTAAGCCAGCATTCTAAGCCAATTCTGGAAGTTGAAGTCCACAAATCATAAAAGGGCCATAGTACCCCACCCCTGTTCTAAAGGAAGGAGGTAAAAAAAATCAATATGGTGGCCATAAGCTTCCAATGAAAGCCCCATCCTTTTTAAAAGCAATTACATGATTTAGATTCCCATGTTAACTTTTCTTAACCCCTTTATATAACCCCTGAATTAGTACCAGTATTCAAGGTTCCCAAATTCCTTCTTTCACATAGCACAAATACTAACTTATCAATGGATTTTTTGAGCTCAATTGTGGTTGTAACTTGAGGAGTATTTAATGGTTGCAGGAATTGGATATGTATAGCTTAATGAAAAGAAGAATTAGGGGTGACATGATATCAGTGTTCTAATATCTAAGGGGCAACTACAAAGAAAAAGGAGTCAACCTGTTCTCCAAAGTATCTGAAGGCAGGACAAGAAGCAATGGATGGAAACTAATCAAGGAGAAAAGCAACCGAGAACAAAGGAGACATTTCCTGACAGAACAATTAATAGTGTTCTGGATACTCTTAACACTGAAGGTTTTTAAAAAAGTTTGGACAAACAGTTGTCTGAAATGGTATAATGCCTCCTGCTTGAGCAGGGGATTGGACTAGAAGACTTCCAAGGTCCCTTCCAAGTCTGTTATTCTGTATAATTTACATTTCAATCTGCAGTTCACACCAGTGTACTGAAGGCTATAGTACTATTGTTATCTCAGAAATTATAAGTGTAGAATTGAATTTCCTACTAGGTTTCTACTAATGCTCCATCTTTCAGGAATTCAAGGCTAGCATTCAGCAGCAGCAGAATCACATGCTTAGCATTTTTTGGATGTTGATATACTAGCTTTATCATTGGTATTTTGTTTTATTTTGCTTTGTTTACTTTTATTTTAGCAGGCATTACCCCTTTTATTCCATCAGACCACTTAGGCTCCTTGATGAAATGCTTGGATTCTCTCTTAAACTGCTTCTATTTCAATTGAGTTGAAGTTACTTTCTGTTAGTGCACTTGCCTTAATCTAATGCCTTGTTTATTACTGGAAACAAATGGCTAAAATAACACATTCTGAAAAGAGCTGTGCTAATACTTCAATTAAGTAACTCCATTTAGTTTGCAATCATGGTATTGGAGAAGGCTCTTAAGAGTCTCTTGGACTGCAGGGAGATCAAGTCAGTCAATCCTAAAGGAAATCAATCCTGACTGTTCTTTGGAAGGGCAGATACTGAAGCTGAAGCTCAAATACTTGGCCACCTAATCAGAAGACAGGACTCATTGGAAAAGTCCCTGATATTGAAGGCAAAAGGAGAAAGAGACAGCAGAGGATAAGATGGTTAGATAGATAAAGCAACATATAGATTTGAAACCAGAAATATTTCTGCTGGGTATATTACCAACAGTATAATAAAGGGAATACTTATTTAATTATGATGTAATAATGGCAGCAAGAATAGTGTTTGCAGAACAATGGAAAAATGATGAAAGTGTAATAAAAATATTAGAATGTGCTAAGATGGATAGTTTGACGCTTAAGATAAAAGAAAAGGAAAAAACAGAATATTTTTAACATGAGATTCATTCTACCAATGTTATCAGAATCTACCAATGGTATCAGAATCAGAGGGTAGAAGCTAAACAGAATCTAAAAAAATAATAAAAAATTGTGTTGGAAATTTTGCAAGATGGATAAAGTAATAGTATTATTATGTTGTGATATATTTATAAAGGTTATTAATATGCATTTGGTTATTACTGTATCTCTACTTAAAATTAATTGTGCCCAGACAACCTCCTGTTCACATAGACATGGAATTTTGTATGTTCTCTAAAGAGAATATGTATTATTTAAAAAAAGATGGTTAGATATGTCATTGATGCTATGAACATGAATTTGTGTCATGGCTGCATCTCACCTATCCAAACTTCATGAGCTGACAGCTAGACATTAGCCTGGGAGGGAGGGAAGGATTGGAATGTGAAGAAGGAAGGGAGGCTTGAAAGCCTAGCTTTCTTTGCTAGATGACTGAGTGGGATGGTTGACAATTTGGGCAAACTCTGGGAGACAGTGGAGGACAGGAGAACTGGGTGGTATGGTCCATGAGGTCATGAAGAGTCAGACACAACTTAGGAACTAAATAACAATTTAGTTTGTAGTCCTGTACCTGTCAGAGTTCCAAGTCATACACCCATAGCAAACAGAACTGTGAGGTAGGATGGTTCCTCAAAGAACAGAAAATCCAGGATTTTCTTCACCTCATAATATGTTTCTCCTTGCACCACTATTGGTTTTGGAGCTGCCTGATCTACCAGCCTGATTGAGGAGCTTACTGCCAGCTTTAACAGGCTGCTCTGAAAGACCAGATACACTTTCCTTAACAAATGAGGGAGTTTAAGTTGCACCTTAAACTTAAGGGTTTATTACATTTACTATAAAGAAAGGCCTTATGAACTTTGGCACTAGTTTTTTGCAAGGAAGTTTTAACTTCACATACTTTCATTGAGAGGTAAATCTTGTTCCCCACCTGTAATGGCACTTGGGGGCTGTGGTGTTTGTTGGCTTGCATTTTATAGGTTTTTGCCACTACTCATAAAAACTGCTTGGTATTTTCCCACACCTCTTTCAGGGATTCCATCCATTTGTTTAGTGACCTAGATAAGGGGGCCTCCCTGGGGAGTTCAAACATGGGGACAAATTCATGCCATTGGTGACTTGAAAGGGGGTTGGGCCAGTGCTGCTGTGCACTGCATTACTGTATGCCATCTCAGAGAACAGCGGTAATTCTGTCCAGTTAGACTGTTGACAGTTGACATAGCACCTCAAATATTGCTTCACCATGGCATTCACTCATTCTATTGCCCCATTAGTACTCAGATGAAATGCTTAGCTAACCCCCTGCAAAGACACAATGGACCTAATGAACTCCCTCCATAATTTAGTGATGAATTGAACCCCTGTATCAGAGATGATCCTGCAAGGGATGCCATGTAACCTATAAATCTGTCTTGAGAAAAGTTTGACCAGCTTTTTTGCTGACAGGAGTCCTGGACAAGCTATGAAATGGGCTTGCTTTGAGAATTATGATCCAAATATTCCCTATTCCCCCCACTCTCATGGAGCTCAACAGTGAACTCCATGGCAATTTCTTCCCAGAGTTGGGATGGGTCTGCCACTTTTTGAAGTAACCCTGGGGGTTTCCCTCACCTTTTCTTCATGGCTGCACAAGTGGCACAGCTTTTAAACTTGTCCTCAATGTCCTTTTTCATCTTTGGCCACCAAAATTGCCTTCTGGCCAGATGTAGGTTTTTCATATAGCCAAAGTGTCCTGCCTGCTAGGAATTGTGACTCTGTTGGAATACTTGGAGTCACAGGCTATTGGATAAATACAATTTGGAGACTTTCCAGGCTAGTACATCTTTCAGGGTCAATGTGTCTTTATTGTCCCTGTACCACGGGTCAGCTGGTAGCTTATTCCTTAGTCTTTGGGTCTCTCTCTCTCTCTCACACACACACACACAAACACACACACAAACACTGCCATCTGCAGTTCTTCTTTTAGCCTGTCCTCTGGTTGTGGCTTGAGAGTCAGGTTTGCAGAGGGAAATCATATCATGGACCACTTCTTCACATTTACTGTTGTACTATGGTTTGCGTGATAGGGCATCTGCCAGGAGTTTTTCCCTTCAGGGGTATATTTTAGCTCCAAACTGAACCATTGTTGTGGACTGCCAGTGGTGAACATTCCCTTGGCTAGATGTGCCAGCATGACTTTCATGAGGGGGAGTGGGCACTGCTCTCCACACATACAGTGTTAATTCTCCTAAAATCAACACAGACCCACATTGACCTGTCTTTTTTTTTTTCTTTAAAGAGGACTGGGGTGGCCACTCTGATTTTAGCCAGTTGTATAAATTCCTGGGTTTGGTTGGTGTTGATGTGCTCTCTCAGTTTCTTCATCTCATTGGGGTTCATCTTTGGTTTGGGTAGTTTTGCTTCTGGTACGATTTCTATGGCACAGTCTGTGAAGTGGTGGATGGTGGGTAACATATTGTAATCCTCCACACTGAACACCCTGGCTAGGTCTCAGTATTCCTTGGGGATGTGGGGAGTGCCTGAGAGAGATTGTGAGGTGGTGAAGGCTCTTTTGCTTTGCTTAGTGCCATTCAGTTGCTGGACAGTTCCTTCCCTGGCAGTGTTGGTAGGGGAAAGAGGGCCTATTTCCAGCTTCAGCTTCCCACAAGATGATGTGCCCCCCTTTGTCCAGCCATGCCAGGCCCAGAATCACTGCTTCTGTCATTTTTGGTGCAGCTATGAATATAATAGAATAGAATGCTTTTATTGGCCAAGTGTGATTGGACACACAAGAAATTTGTCTTCATGTAAATACTCTCAGAATACATAAAGAAAAGATACATTCATTAAGAATCAAGAATCATAATGTACAACACTTAATGATAATCATAGGGTACAATCAACAATCAAATCATTCTAGGAAACAGTCAACATAAAACGTGAGGATACAAGCGACAAAGTTACAGTCTTACAATCACAAATGGAGGGATGGGTGATAAGGAGTGATGAGAAGATTAACAGTAATAGTAGTGCATACTTTGTAAATAGTTGAACAGTGTTGAGGGAATTATTTGTTTAGGAGAGTGATGGCTTTCGGGGAAAAACTGTCCTTGTGTCTAGTTGTTCTGGTGTGCAGTGCTCTATAGTGTCTCTATAGTTTTGAGAACCAGATCAGCACCCAATACTGGACGATCTTTAATCTTACGGGTTTGGTGAGGAGCTGAACCCTTTGACTTGCTTGAAGCATATGGGGTTGCAAAATGTAAAATCACAGAACCGGTCGTTATACCGGTCAGATCCCACCCCTGCCCTCATCTAAATAGTTTGCAAAAGGGCTATTTTGGTATCACAGCAATGAAAGATATATATATAATTGGTCATCGCTCATAAATCATAGTTACAATCATTAATAATAAGTTACAAAGAACAATTGATAATCATAAGAAACCAATAGAAGATAGTAAGGAAGATGAGAAGATAAGAAGATGAGAAAAGATCAGAAATAAGAGTGCTGTGGAAATTAAGAAACTATGAAGATTGGCAGATCTTGCATCTGATGGTTCTGTGGATATTTTCTTGGATCTTATCTGGGTATATTAGGAGCAGATAAGAATTTAGTCATTTCATGCATATTTCAAACCTGCTGAACATGTTTCCATATTTAATCCTCCCTTTTCCAAATTGATCTAATATTATTAAAGGGTTAAAATACATACATACATACATACAAAAGTGTAAGCACAAGAAAATGTAGCTTTGGTGGAAAAAGAGTTGCTTTCAAAAATGCGTACATGAAGAGACATGAAAAAGAATGTGAATATTCATGTGAACCTTTTCTGGATTTATACTACAGAATTTGGAATACTTTTTTTGCATTTGTAGAGTCAAGCAGAATTTACAGTTGGCAACATGAGAAAAGTGGCAGATAGTGTTCTCCATATTGATTCCTTAGGTCAATAGTCAAGATCATGCTATAGTAAGGGGGAAAAAAAATTAGGAATGAAAATCAGGAAAGATTGTGTGTCTCCTCATTTCTTATCAGAAGTCATTAATCTTTTGCATCTCTCACAACACAATCTGCTGTTCTAATCACAACCATGTCCAGAAAGAACATTATCCCAGTTTTACTTTATCTCTAAGAAATATGGCTCCTGTTGTGTCCTACGTATCTCTGCTGATACTGATGTACAGCACTGGAAAATATGCAGTCTATAGACTATGCGTATTACTTTCTTGTCTCTTTTGACTTGATCATATGCTCTTTTAAAAGTTACATCGAACAATCTTATATTGAAAGGGCATAGCTTCTGATCAGAACTGCAAGTTTTTTATTTTATTTATGGAAAATTTTTGTCTGTTCAAAAACAGACAGATTTGTGACTCATTAGACAATCCCTCTAGTTGGATAGGTAGATTCTACTCTTTCCTTTCATGATAGGGGTGGGCAACTATGGCCACTTTATGACTTGTGGACTTCAATTCCCAGAATTCCAGAGCCAGCATGAGTTGAGATCCACAATTTGTAAAGAGGCCATAGTTGTTCACCCTTGACATATACCTGCCTCATATTGCCAATTTTCCACAACCCAGAGTTTTCTAACATAGATAGAAAATGTCATAGATAGAAAATGTAAGAGGAATGGGAAATTCATTTTCTGCCTACCAAGCTTCTCCTGCCAGATGTCCTATTGATTAGAACTTTGTGTATGTAGTCCTTGACTTACAACAGTTCATTTAGAGACTGTTTGAAGTTACAACAGCACTAAAAAAAGTAACTCATGGTCATTTTTCACACTCATGATCATTGCAGCATCCCCATGGTCACATGATCAACATTCAGACACTTGGCAACTGACTCATGTTTATGATGTCGTAGTGTTGCAAGAACATGTAATCATCTTTTGCAACTTTGTCATGCCAATTAATGGAGAAGCCAGATTCACTTAACAACGATGTTAGTAATTTAACACCTCTTAACAACTGCGTCAAGAAAAGTCATAAAATGGGGCAAATTTCACTTAACAAATGTCTCACTTAGCAACAAAAATTTTGGGCTCAATTGTGGTTGCAATTTGAGGCCTATCGTGTAGTATTTTCTTTGTTCAGAGAATGTTTCTACCAGCAGAGGCATTATGGCTATTGTTATTATTGCTTGTTAAGCTTTTCATTCACTCTAGTATAACTAATATAGTTATACGTTTTGAAGTTGTATAATTATATATGGAGTGGAATGGAATGAATGGAATAGAATAGAATAGAATAGAATAGAATAGAATAGAATAGAATAGAATAGAATAGAATAGAATAGAATAGA
>BLBF01000065.1:15134258-15145094 GCA_015471245.1 Laticauda colubrina | reverse complement strand
GAATAGAATAGAATAGAATAGAATAGAATAGAATAGAATAGAATAGATCTTGGAGCCCCCTGTTCAAGGAGGAGAATCTATACCATTTCATATAAGTGACTGTCTAAGGAGTGTCAAACTTGATTTCAATGAGGGCTGCATCAGGGTTGTTTTTGATCTCGGGTAGGGATGGGAGTGGCATGGCCAGGGGATATGACCAGCTCAACATCACTCATGGTGGGGTACCTCTGGTGGCCTGAGTGCTTTAGAAGTGAAAACAGGCTCCCGAGCTCCATTTTTGACTGCAAAGGTCTCTGCAACACTCTTCCAGTGAAGACAGAGCTCAGGAGGGCTGCCTGCGGTCCTCAAATCAGAAGTGGTATTCAGCAGGTTCTGACTAGTTCTGGAGCACCAGTAGCAGAAATTTTGAACAGTTCAGAGAACCGGCAAATACCACCTCTGACTGGCGCCACCCCATCTATTCTCTGTCTCCCAAGTCCCAGCTGATCAGTTGGGTGTTAGCATTCCAGAAAACCTCCACTCCAACAAATAACTCTGAGACAGACATCCTCTCCAAAGTTCTTTTTTATTTGGGTAGTAAACTGGCACATCTGGGAAATCCCAAATCTGAAAGTTCTGTGTTTCCTTACAATAAGTAAAAACTATAAATCCACCCCCTCATTGCATCACATGCCCCAATCACCATTCTCCTAAGCTTGAGACTACCTCTCAACCGGGTGAAGAAATAGCATGACCTTGACTTAGAAGAAGAATGCTATGTCTAACCACATACACTTCAAGAAATTCCCCACTCCCATTTTCCCAGGCTCAAGAATATGGCAGTGTGGAAGCATCTGGTGCTAATATAGCTTCCAAAGCTGACACTGGGTCTTCTTTTGTTGCCTTGCACAGGAGAATGGAATTGGAAAGCAGGTTAGTAGATGGGAAGGGAATGAGATTTTGCAGCAGTCTTCCCCCAGGAGTGGAGAGGGAATGGAGATTTTACAATATCTTTCCCCTGACATGCCCACCAAGCCACACCCACCAAGCCACACCCACCAAGCCACACCATGCCCACCAAGCTACACCCACAGAACTGGTAGTAATTTTTTTTAATTCCACCACTGCTTCAAATGCTCCATTTTCAGTTGTGACAGTCTCCTGCAATCCTATGCCAATGTAAACAGAGTTTGGGAAGGCTGCACGTGACTCTCATGTGCTCCCTTTTTGGCTGCAATGGCCTCCTACAACCCTCTGCCAGCAAAAATGAACTCAGAAAGGCCACTCTCCTGAGCTCCATTTCAGCTGGCAAAGGCACTGCAGGCCGGTTCTTTGCTTTTCCAGGGCAGCCCCACAGGCCAGATCGAAGCACTGCATAGGCCGGATCCGATCCCGGGACCTTGAGTTTGACACCCCTCATCGAGACTCTTCTTGAAAACCTCCAGTGATTGTTAATATGACTTTTTAAAGGGATATTTGATGCCGTTTCTTTTCTAGGCATCTGCATGTTTTCTTAGAGGGGGAAGTTGTGGGTCTGTGCATTTTCATCTGGGGGAAGAAATTGATTACTCAGTTTTAAATGGGGCTGCTTCTGGTTGGGTTAGATTGGGCAGTAGGAGTTTGTTAAATGTATGTTGATTCATTCTTTGATTATTGTATTTCCTTCAATGTGTGACATAGTTCCATTTGTCTTCCTCCAAGAATTTATCAGCAGGGTTAAATCATCTGGGAGTTATTTGTTCATTATTTGGTTCAATTTGGTTATGGCTTTCTGGTGTTGGTGGGAGTTTGGCTAGAGTTGTCTCTAGACCACTTACTTTTTCCTCTTAGTACTTCACATAGTTTACATTTAATACATGTATAATTTGGTGTTCTTGGGCATAAACACATACATGGAACATATATGGTATACTACAATTGTATTAGTCACCTGTTCCATGAGTTTGTTTCTTTTTGCTGGTTCTTTTAAAGATTAAAAAAATATATGTCTTTGATCCCTTTTTCTGCCTTTTGTGCTCATTTTTCTACCTTAACTTGCTTACTGTTAGGTTAGTTTTATTTATCCTTTTCTTCCGTATAATTCTTAAAGTTTTTGAGCTCCAATTCCTCCCTACCGTATTATTTAAGATTTGCCTTATTTATTTGACTGATCTTGTTCTATCTTGATTTTCACTCTTTTGCTTATTTATCTTTATTTATTTATCCTATTTATTTATCTTTTATTTTCTGTTCTGTATTTATTTTTATTCTTTACCGGTGTCTTTCCTCCCTGGTCCCAATAGTCAATTGGGACCTTAGGATTAAATAGTTTCCTTCACTTTCATTATTCACATATATTATTTTCCCTCTCACTTAAAAGAGAGATAAACCAACTCAACTAGATTTCAATTTGTGCTGAACAGTTCAAAAATGAGCAATGCCAACTGCAACAGTGGCAGTTTTGATAGCAAATTCAATAATTCAAACATTATTGAATATTATTTAAATAATCTTTCAAATCTCATCTCTAAGTATTAATGTGCTCTTTTTTTAGTACTGTATGAATGAGAAACCTCATATAAACAGAGCAACCAAAATGGAGATTATGAAGACTTTGCAAAAGAATTCACAATTAGCCAATTGATTAAATTATGTATGTATTAATGTATTAACTTGAATTAAAATGTAAATAAAAGAATATTTTGGAAATGATAGTGGCTCTGGTTGAAAGTCATTCCATTAGGATTTCTTTGAACTTGGGCATGTCCTCTGTAAAATATTTACTTTTTTGATTAGTTCAACCCTTCAGTCAGAAAATGAAGATTACATTTTGCTAGGAAACCTCCGGGTAAGTAAACTGTTTTTTTAATCTCTAGCACCTAGGACTCTCTTGCAACTGGAAGAGAAAGGAATTTAATATGTAAAAAGAAAAATGATGAGAAGTAGGCAATTAAGAAATGAACTACTATGCCATTCTGCACCCATTCTGCTCCTTGCACTGAGCAAAAATATTCCCAGCTTGTTCCTGTTATCAGGTGCAAGTAACCAGGAACGGAATTCAAAGGTTCAACCAGGTTGAATTCAAAGCAGTAAAAGTTTATTACATGCTACCTATACACAAGAATCTGATCTACTAATGGTAAAACCAAATATAATCTAGTAACAGTCAAGTTAGGTAAGGAGGAATGGAATTCACAGGGGAGTCTGGACTTGTGGCTTTTGTAGGAGCACAACAACTTCAAACAGATGATTTATTAGACTCCACCCTCAGGATCAGCTTGCTCATATCCTATATCCAATATGCATAAATCAAACAGCAGCTGGATTAGACTGGATTTGATAGTATTTTATCCCAAAATCAAAGGTGTACAAAGGTATGACTTTTCTTCACATCCATTCAATACACCAATTGCATGCATGATGCCTTTAGGTACCGAATTTTTATTTTAAGAAAATGCAGATCAAAATATGTCCCTGGATGTTACATATTTCCTAGATTTTAACAGGATTATTGACTGTTCAATCTGGATTTGAGATGGACATAACTATTCCTTTGTTTTCCTTAATTTTTCCTATTGCAAATTCATTTCTATCCATTAGTTTATGAAATCAAAGTAAAAATGTGTCTTGAAAATGGGCAATTTATGTTTACAGTTGTTAATATACACATTTTTAAATATATGCTTTAACATCAACATTTTCTGCAAGCAAATTTTGCCTATTGCACATACTTTTGCTTGCAATTTTTTAGTTGCAAGCCACATCCTAGTGTTCTGAAAAGCTGTCATTTGCACTGAATTACAGTTCACATCTGGAGAATTGGGAGAGTACCAAACAATGCTAAATTGATAGGATTAGTCAGATAAACGAACTGATTAAAGCCCATGTCACACTGAACCAAGGGATGCAAAGAGGATGTAAAACGGACAAAAAACCTTGCCATCCATTCGAAAACGCGATGTACTCACTGCCTCTGTTTTGCTTATTCTCTTATCCGTCCAGCATCCGTTTATTGACGTTTCATCTGCTCCAAAAGTTTTGGGCTGCCTAAAACTTTTGCGTGGAAAATGTATCCAGTTCGTCCGTTCTGCATCCGCTACGCATCCGCTACGCATCCATTCTGCATCCGTTATGCATCCGCTATATCCGCTAGGCATCTGCTGCGCATCCGCGCAACTCCGTCCGCCCGGACACAGGGAGGAAGCGGAACGGATGCAGAACGGATGCAGAACGGATGCCTAGCGGATGCAGAATGGAAACAAAGCATTTAAAATGGAAAAAACGTTCGCAGAGAGGACCTATCTCGGATATTAAGGATGTCTACAGGATGCCTAGAGGATGCCTAGAGGATGCCTAGAGGATGCCTAGCGGAAAACCTATACTGCCTATAAAAAGGGGGAGCAACTCGTCTCCATCTCACTTTCAGAACAGCAGCCCAGCGGTGCAGACCTCTGCAGCCTTCATCTGCCTCTTGCTCTTCCACAGCATCCAGTCATGTCCACCGTGGATTGTAACAAAGTCCTTTCGGCAGCCACCATCGTTCTGCAACAGTGCGAAGCCACCTGCAGGCTCTGTGAACTCTACTGCGAGAAGAAAAGGAGCCACCCAAAAAGAGTCTGGATTCGAAGATGGTTCGCCAGAAGAGCAGAGGATGGACTGTACAACAAGCTGATGGTGGAGCTCAGGAACGAAGACACTCGGGCATTCCAGAACTTCATGAGGATGCCTCCAGCCATGTTTGATGAAGTTGTGCAGCGGCTGACACCCAGGTTGACCAAGGCAAACACCAGCTTCCGGCCCAGCCTGGAACCTGGGCTCAAGGTGGCACTTACTCTGTGCCACCTGGCCTCAGGGACCTCCTACAGGAGCATGCAGAATGGCTGGAGGGTGCCATCCAATACCAGCATTGTGGTCAGAGAAGTGGTGCAGGCCATCATCGAAGAATACAAGGAGGAGCTCCTCCAGTACGCCTCCACTGAAGTAGGATGGAAGAAAATGAGTCTCTGGCACTCCTCTTGGTCGCTCAGTCTCAGGGGTGAAGGGTGAAGGTGCTGTGGAGGTGGCTGGTGCTGGAGTGCTTGTCATCAGCTCCTCCAGAAGCAGAAGCAGCAGAAGCGCCAGCCCCAGAAGAGCGAGCCCGTGCTGCAGAAGCCCCAGGAGAACCAGAGTGAGGGCCAGGGGCCGGGATGGTAGCCCTGTCCCTCTTTCCAGGGCTGGCAGCAGATGGCTGAGGCTTGCTGTGCTTCCGCATGGTTGTGGGGTTGCTGGCTGGCGGGGAGGCTGGCAGGAACCAAGGCTGGCAGGAAGGCTGGCAGGGAGGCTGGCACCAAGGCAGGCACCAAGGCTTGCAGGGAGGCAGGCACCAAGGCTGGCAGGAAGGCTGGCAGGCTGGCACCAAGGCTGGCAGGAAAACTGGCACCAAGGCAGGCACCAAGGCTGGCAGGCAGACCGGCTGGCAGCAAGGCTTGCAGGCAGACTGGCAGCAAGGCTGGCAAGGAGGCTGGCAGCAAGGCTGGCAGGGAGGCTGGCAGCAAGGCTGGCAGGCAGACATGCAGGCAGGGCAGGCAAGGCAGTCGATGTGTCTGGCAGCAGGTCTTTCCTCTGAATGGCGACCTGCTTCCGAGCTGCTTCCGTTATATCCATGGGGCTGACGCAATGCATCCTCCCCGCATGCGCAATTAATGCCAGGCATCCATTAGGTTTCCACTGTGCATCCGCTGTGCATCCGCTGTGCATCCGCTTCATCCTTTTGGCGTCCGTTCTGCATCCTCTGTATCCGTTCCGCATCCGCTTCGCTGAGAACCCCTGGAAGCCCAGCGGTTGCGCCATCCACTCCCATCCGCTCCTATACGCTGGGCTTCCGTTCCACATCCACTTTGCATCCACCCTGCGGCCTCCCCGCGTCCGTGTTTTCCGCTCCGGTTATGCAAATTTTTGCCCCTTTTGAGAGCAGATAACAACGGATGGAACATTTTCTTGTCCGCTGTGTCCTTTTTGCATCCGTTGGGCAGTGTGACATGGGCTTAATTTAAGTGGTGTTGTTTATTTTCTGCAGTGTAACTTAGCTAACTTCATTTTTGTAAGTTTGTCCTCAAGTCAACCTCATAATGAATATAAAGCATTGCACTGTGCCTTTTGTTCCAAAGTTCCTAAAAAGTCAGTTTAGAAAGATATTACTCTGGATTTTTTAGCTCACCTTGCTGTTCTCATTAAAACAGAGAATGATCATTGCCAATGTAACATAAATTCTGCTTTATTTATATATACCCACTTAAAATTTC
The DNA here is from genome assembly GCA_015471245.1 of Laticauda colubrina. Lineage (NCBI taxonomy): Eukaryota > Metazoa > Chordata > Lepidosauria > Squamata > Elapidae > Laticauda > Laticauda colubrina. The sequence continues at coordinate 15,138,855 of BLBF01000065.1, read as the reverse complement.
ATGATGTCATGATGTAAGTCACAGCTGAGAAGTGAACTATTTAAACTCTTCTTTTCACATGTTATGCAAATGTTATCATATGAGTTTGAAATATTCTAAATAATCTATTATAGAGGCAGAAGAATCCATCTCTTCCCCAATAACTCTCTGGCCAATCATCTTCCTATCTTGTGCAAAGCGTTCTGTGAAGGTCGGAGGTAGTTATGAGAAAATCTTCCCAATCTTAGCACACAAGCATCTGTGAGTCATTGTGAACTATTCAAATAGAAATCACTGCTAGATGCCAACCTGGCCTGCATAGATCTCATAAAATAACACTGAGAAGGCAACAACAATGGGTCAAGAGGGCGGTAGTTGGGTTTTGAATCCAGTTCATGACTTGCAAATCAAAGTAATTCATTCATTTTACCAAGTAATAAGACTAATTCCATATCTCAGCTGACATCAAACTGTGGGACAGGACATAAAGTTAATACCTGTAGTTTCATAAATTTTAGTTGTAACTTAGATTCACAATTAACAGGGTAATGTGATTGGCTTGAAGTCTCTCTCTCTCTCTCTCTTCCCTCCCCCCCCTCATCTGCCACTTGCCAAAGCTAGAGGTAGTTTCTGGACCAGCTGTGTAGTTGGGCAAAAGCCTCTTTGAGCTTTGCCAAGAAAGTGGTGGAGAAGCAAATAATCTATTCTGCAGCATGGCTTGCCAAAGCTTTTTGTGAGCCATGTTGGAGGATGTGTCTCTTGCCACAGCTGTCATTGTTTAGCAAGAGTTTGAGGGAAGCCATGCTGGAGAAGAAAAATAACAACATCCTCTCTGTTTGGTAAGCAGCCTAGAGGAAGCTCTTTTGAAACAGCATTCACCAAAGCTTGGCTAGGGCTATTAGACCATGTATAATGCACTCTAGTTATGTCACTCTTCAATATGATGGACAATTTGCTTCACAAATCAGCTTCAGGACTACCAGTATATGTTGCATGCATTCATCAAAACAAAGCAACCCTTTAAAGAATATCAGTCAACAGGATATGAACTGTCCCTCACTGGAATCCAGAAGATCTCTGAATAGTGGTCCTTCTACAAAGATGGCAGCAAAAGTATACCTTCCCTAAATGTACATACATGGATTATGCACATTTGGTGGTTTGTATGTATGAAAATCTAGTTATGCAAATAGATACTTGCTCCACCACCTTACTTATACCACTTTTCCCAAGGGAAATAATCCAAGTTAATTTGTGAAGAAGCAGCTTGAGAATAATGTGCATGCATAAACTAGTTTGCTCCACCACAGCTATTGAAAAGAAATGAACATTTCCATAATTTATGTGCCCACATTTCAGCTGGTTTAAATGACAAAAGGCAACAGGAAAAGGCAAGGTTAATGCTAATGCTTCCATATAGCAGAAGTGTACACCTTTCTTTCAGCCAAGAGGTGTACTTTTAAATTATTTTTGTTTCACAAGGCATTCAAGGTTATGTGGTGTCATCAAGTCCAGATGGCTGGCAAATTGTGTACTTCCTTTTTTCTTAAATGGCCAATGGGTAGAACACAATAAATGCCTATTAAGACTTTTGGAAGTTCAATGCATTTGCACTGTTTTAGAGAGCAAACTAATAATGCTTCCCTGAAGATTAATAATGTTGTAGCTAGGTTTCAAAGTGAAGCCCTTTGGATTGTCCAAGGGACAATGGATGATTCACAACCAGTCCAATGTGACCCTGTATCATAAAGAAAGTGGGATTTGATTATTCAAGTTGTTTTCTATTCAGAATGATCATAAACAAAAGAATGAGGAGCCCTGGTTGTACAATGGTATGAATGCAGCATTATAGACAAACTCTATCCTCAATCTGGAGTTTCATCTTGACCAGCTTAAGGTTGACTCAGACTTCTATCCTTCCGAGCTCAGTAAAATGAGGGCCCAGATTGTTGGCTTCAAAATGCTGACATTGAAAACCACCCAGTGAGTGCTGTAAAACACTTGGGAGCTGTATATAAGTTAAGTATTATTACTGTTGCTATTACCATGATAAAATATCAGGACTTCAAGAGAAGATGGGGAGCTGAAAGCAATAAATGTTGTGGTATAGGTAGGAGTAAAACACCAAAAAAGGTTTCAGATATTGCAATCCAGTTTCCAGCACTCCATTCTTTTACTTCATTATCATTTTACTTTTTTTGCCAACAATGCAAACTAGCTTCATGCAAAGTTCAGCCAGGAAGTCCTAGCTGTTAGAAAAGCTTATCTTACTTATCTCAAAAAGCATGGGGGGATTGGAAACACAAGTATCAAATACATCAAAGAATCAATGAAGAATTTTGAGAGTGTTCAACAAGTACATCTGGGAAGAAATCTATTAGTTGAATGGAGACCATTATACTATACATTATATGGAGACCATTATACTATAACAGAACTTGAAGGAAGAGACACCCTCCTTCTTTGGAGGAAATGGTTCTCTTGAGCTTAGATGCAAGAGATAGGTGTATTTGTTAGCCTCCCCACCAAATCCTATTATTCAGATTATCCCACAACCAATAATGTTTGCAAAGTTAAGGACTGACTAACAGGTAGAGAGAGCAAAAGATGAACCAATACTGAGCTGGACTAAGAGAAAATTGGGAGTTGATCCAAGCTAGAATAGAACATTATTAGAGGAAAAGTGGTTATTTGGAACAAATGGCAAATTTTGTGAGAATCTTTGCCTATAGTAGTGCAGTTTTCAATTTGCATCTTAGACTGCCTCTCTTCATTTGTGGTTGACCAACAATAGTTACTATTCTAACACTTCTTTTTTTTTTTTCTCCTTCTGTTTTTCTCCTTTTCTAGGAATTTATCTTATTTTGCTACACATCACAGCCCCTCTGCGGTCATTTTGGACTTATGGGAAGCCAGACACCAGCACGATGGTGACTTAGACTCTCTAGCTTGTGCTCTGGAAGAAATAGGAAGGACACAATCCCAAATTTCTAACCTTACAGAAACTCAGATGGAGGAATCCAATTTCAGCTACAGCAGACAAAATGTACTTTAGCCATCACTTTTCTTTCAGAGAGTCAAGAGCAAGCCTGCACTGAAATGGAATGGTTCCTGTTACCAGGGAAGAAGCCACACAGCCTAATTTTACCCCATGCATTTGCAACACCCAATTTTCACTCAGTGGGTCACCTCCTCTTCTGCCTTCAAGCCAGGTCCCCTTTGGGGGAACGGAAGAAGCTGGTAAACTACAATATTACACAGAGACTTTTCTTTGCTAGATAAAAAAGAAAAAACACCCGCTCCCCCTCCACCCACATACTTGCATGTACACACATTCTATGCATGTGTGCTAGCAATCCTTCAGACACAAAGTGTGTATGAATACACAGTGTTTCAACCAAGAAAAGAAAATATGAAAATTATTGCAGATGCTTGGAATTGTCTTTGTGTGAGTGTGTGTGGAATAAGGGGTGTTTGAGTTGTCTATTTTTTTCTTTGTTTAATCAACTTATAGGTTAGTTTGTAACTTAAAAATAGGCAGAATGAGATCTCTTTGATAAATATAATCATACTGAGGGGATAAGCAAGGATTTGAGGCCACTGCTGATATCAATGGTAGAGAATGCATAGAAATATCCTGCTGTTTTAGAGTTAGAGCTGCTATATTTTGGAGTTAGAGCTAAGCAAAATATTTCCTGCAATATATTTTAAGCTTATTTCTGAAGGTTTTATCTCTTTTTTATCCATTTGGTTAAAAATACTAGTTGCATAATTTTCTTTAGAAATGTCAATTTTTAGAGGATAGAGGTTATGAACTTAGACATTTTAAAAATGTTTTGCTCTTGGTGGATGGAGAAGTAAGAACAGTTGTTCTCCTTTCCTGACTTAAGAAAAACTGGTACAGGGTCTCTCTTTAATATATATATACTGAGAAATATATATAAAACTGAGAAATTCAAGAGATTATTTGAACAGAACTCTTAAAATGTTATTGGTGATTCAGTTTTATTTGTGTTTAGGTTGTGGAAATCAGCAGTTTAAATCTTTTCTTTTTTTATGAAAGTGGCATCCAATACTCTGCTTTAATTTCAAAATACTTGAGAATTTCTTTCAAATTTGTCTTGGCATGCTTTTCAGCTGATTTTATAATAGGAAGGCTCTATTGCTCTATTGAATACATGGGCTATATTGCTGGGATTATTTTCTATGATATATCTCTTTACAATCATCCTCCCATAGAGACCATATTTTTCTCCTCTGAAAAAGACCCATGGTAGGAGTTTCATCCTGGCATTTTTCTTTGAGGTTTGTTTGTTGTTTGTTGTGTGTTGCCCAAGGTCTCATAATTTGAGTTGGGTGGCCTTATACATCTCATATATGAAGTATAAAAAGCCAGTGAGGCTGCAGACCTCTGAAGAGGTGGTTATATAATAAAGGAGGTGGTCTCAGAAATGCAAGAGGTCCATGCTCCAATTATGAGAATATGTCTGGAATTCTCTTTTTCACTGAACAAAAGCCTCTTTCCTCAAGTGAATGAGAACCAGTAGAAAAAAATGCAGACTATATCTGATTTTCTTTCTTTCTTTCTTTCTTTCTTTCTTTCTTTCTTTCTTTCTTT
>BLBF01000065.1:15093722-15121273 GCA_015471245.1 Laticauda colubrina | reverse complement strand
TGCATAAGATGTGAGTAACCTGGTGTCTTATTCTGTCAGCTTCATCTAAATACTAAATAGCTAAGACTGAACTATGCACCTTGACTAAAATACTGACATCCAGCGGCTTCCACAAAAGCAAAATCACAGGCCTGATCCACAAAAACACACTGAGAGATAATGGGGACCTAGAAGAAGAACAGACCTATGGAACAGCTGTCCTGCCCTACATAAGAGGTACTACAGACAAAATCAGTAAGATACTACACAGACATCACATCAAGACTGCCTTCAAAACAAACAGAAAAATAGCAGCCATCCTGAGAAACTCCAAAGATAAAATTAACCTGGAAAACCAAGGCATATATGAAGTCCCCTATACATCATGCCCTGCCACATACATTGGACAGACCTATAAAAAAATAAGTACCCGCCTAAATGAACACAAAAATGCAGTAAAAAAGCTGGAACACATTTCCTCACTAGTCCAACACATGAAAGCCACAGTTCATAGCATCAACTTCAAAGGCACCAAAGCCCTAGCAAGTATAGAAAACCCCAGCTACAGAATTATCAGAGAAGCTGTAGGGATTGAAAAAAGACCTGAAAGCATGAATAGAAGAGATGACTCCACCAAACTGTCAATTATCTGGAAGCCTGCACTCTCAAACAAAAAAATCTCCACACCACAAGCCAGTCAAACACCTGGGCACAAAGAGACTCCCCCTGATACCTCCAGCTCAAACACACCCCAACCAGGCACCCAGATAAAACCTACCTTCCTAATAAATGATAGCCGTCCATTTACTTGAAGCCAAGCCACACTAAAAGCCTCCAATACAGGAAACACAATGTTGCCAGCCAATCAAGACAAAAAAAGCCACAAAAGAGACAGAAGTTATTAGAAACACCAGTCAAGCAGAATGCAGCAAACTCCAAGACCAATAAACACAGAGCAAGACTCCCAATCAATCAGGATGAAGGAAAAAAACCATTCTGGCACAGCACATGGCTTGCACCAAATTTAAAAAAGAAACGACTGTGAAAGTCTGACTCATAGACGAACACAATACAGAAACCTGATGATGGCAGATGAGATTCTGCCGAAACATTGCTTCAACTTTAAAAGCACAACTTTAATGACGTGGGAAAATACCTGAACAAAGCTGAATATCATATGTAGGTCTAGGTGTGTAGGTCTATATATGTAGGTCTAGTTCCATCAACCAATCAAGAGGCAGCAGCGCAGCCAACCAGCCCAGCACACCAGCACCCCTCCACACCAGTATATATAGAGAGACAGCAGCTCTGATCACACACTGCTTGCTCTGGCACAAAGCCGAAAGCACCAGCCTGAGGGTGGCGAGTGGCACCTCGCCGAAATGTTGCCAAGATACTCTTAATCTGACATGGGAAAAGACCTGAACACACCTAGACCCATGTATTTTTTGGCCACCACATAGCTTAGATACAATTCCCTCCATCATTTTGTGGGTATTTTGTCATTCTCTTTCAAAATGTAGCAAATATTCAAAGCACCTTTTTGTTATTTCACATTTGGTCCCCCAAATAGTAATCTTACAACTCTGAATAGGAGTAACCTGCTTGGTTATGACATAATATTGATTTATTTATCAAATGTATATAGCTGTTCATTTTACAAAACAAACAAACAAAAAATTCTGAGAAGTGTACAAAAATCAACACAACAAAATATGTTGAGTTAGCCCCATCAATGTGATTTGCAAAATGAGATTTGTTGATTAATGTGTTATCTGAGTCCAGTCAGTTGTAGTTTATTTGAAAAAATCCATCTGGTCAGCCTTGCTAGGCAGGCCAAACTATAAAACCAAAGTCATGCAAATTAATACTATATTTATTATAAAGTTATAGTAACAGAATCTTGCAAGTCTGGATATGCTTCTCCCTCCCACTCTTTATCTTGGTAAAAACTAGGGAAGGTCTTGTTTGAGATGCCTACTTGGGTAACAGTTATGGCTGGACACAGATTTCTTTCATCTGACTATTACCTTGGTTGCAACTCTTCTTCCTGTTGCTCAAGGTGATTCCTTCTGGCCATCTGGCTTAGCATATTATATAATCACAGTGTGTATAATTTGCAGTTGGGGAGAAGATATAGAAGAAAGACATTTCTGAATGGAAGTAATATGGAGTCTTGGGATTTGTAGTCCAGTTCTAGATTTTCAGTAGGAATAAAGACTTTTCTACCTGTGTCCTCAGAACATCCATTCCCACTTTACCTATTTCATTTTCAACCTGACGATAGCTATTCTTTTATATATTATTTTTTATTTGAAAGGTGAGGATACTAAGATTCTGGCAGATAATTTAAGCCTGAGAGTTGAATTGAAACAGGTGGCTTTTTGATACTGTCAAGCATTCCTGGTTTGAGGACTCCCTTCTTCATTGCAATGAAATTATTCTGAAATATGTCTATACGGAAAGAAAATATTTAATTATCTGACTCCTACTTTTAGCTGCTGTTTTAAACAAGAATTATATCTTCACATTTCTCTTAGCCACACTATAATGATAGCATGCAGAAGGGGAAGGGGATAACTTGGCATGTCACCTTGCTGTCAACACAACATGGCCAAATTGCCATGGCCAACCTGCTGCAGCCAACTCATCACAGTCAACTTGCTGCAGGATAATTTAACAATTTTATTTAATTACTAGCTCGATACCCATGCTTCGCTAAGAAACTATTTGGCCAGACTTAGTTTTTGGGGAGGAAATAAGGAAAAAAAATCTGCCTCTGCCTACCAGCATCCATTGGTATTCATCTAGCTAGCATCCTGTTTAGAAACTAAAACAGTATTTGCTGTGTGAGCAAGGAAACAGCAAGGAGCCTGAGTGTGGCTTAGTTCAACTGTTCTATGTTCAGAGTTTTGCAGCATAAATTCAGTGCCAGAAAAGTAAATACAGATAGCTGAGGCTTCACTTCTTTATAAACACAAGTAAATTTTTACAATACCAGTTGTAGATTTCTTCAACATGGAGCAAACTCAAACAGTTCAGAGCAGAGCTCTGGTTTTCAGCAAGCAAACAAGACACACAGCAGAGACAAACAATTTCATTTTCAACAGACAGACTCAGAGCTTAATATAGCTTCATGCTGCAAGGCTTAATATAGAGTCACACCTAGGCTATTTCTAGTTTTAGTTTCCAAACAGTCCTCATTGTCTGACTTAGTTGCTATGCCTTTTCATTGCTTGACCTTGTTACCATGTTCTATTTCAGTTCATGAATATACTCTGATATTCTATACTAAAGCTGCTTGATGCTGTGAAACAAAAACTGAAACTCATCTCCTCTGCTTGTGTTTTACATTTGGAACAGATTTCTTTTCAGGTGGGGAGGGGGAGTAGAACTCCTTAGCACCAGAGCGTATTAATAATAATATATGAAATACTAATGCTCTAATTTTGAAAAATCCTTTCTTAGTGAGCACCTAGAAGCCAAGAGGAACATATGTGGCAAATTTCAAGTTTGTAGGCTTTATGGTTCTGAAGATTTTGTGATGATGCATGAGTGGCATTTCACTTATATATATATAGATTTAAAATAAATAAACATTATTTTAATTTTTGCCATTCACATTTCATTCTGTCCCTCCTTTTGCATCCTTTCTTTAATGGTTCTATTCCATAATTTCTTTGATATGAGTATTACTCTTATCCTGCAGCAAGTTGTCCTATGGCAAGTTGGCCATAGCAAGTTGTTCTGCAGTGAGTTGGCCATAGCAAGTTGGCTGTGGCGAGTTAGCAATGATCAATTTTCAAAGACCCTGGGGAAGATTATTTGAATGTATTACAAAATTCATTTCAGGTGCTGAGATTTTTTTTTTTTTTTTTGAGATTAAACAAAGGAGCTCTATATTACAGCTGGAAGTTCAAAAAGGACTATTTTCTTGGAGGTTCTATCAAAGTTGTCCTTAATTAAAGCCCGTCACTTGACAAGCATCTTCTCAATCTGTGCACTGCATGGATGTGATCAAGACACAGCTATACTATGTACTACCCTCCCTTTTTTGTTTTATAACAAAGGCAAATGAAAAACACAGAAATTTAGTTCCTTATCCGTTTGTTTTCTGTTTCTTTTTATTCATTGTGTAATTTTTGCATTAGATTCTCTGTCAATAATACAACATAACATGAATCGAAATACTGCAAGGGAGAGGAAAGTAGAAATTATCAGCAGAAACAGAAAAGAACTATGAATGTTATATATCATGTTTGGTGACTATTAAAGTGCTTGTTAAAAGGAATGTTTGTCTTATCTCTTTTAACTTTGCATTAGAAAAAGAAGCTAGGTTGCAAGCATTGAATGGAGCAAGACTAAACTGCTTGCTGAATTCAAAATAGGAGCACAAGTTAAATGAATGACATGATGGTAGTATGTATCAAAATTCAAATAAATATTAAATGAAATGAAATTAGCTTTAAGAATATGGGGAAATAAAATGAATGTTTCTTCATGCATATCCTTAAATCTGGGTCATGGGATAATTTTGTCTATCTTATGTTATTGTTGTGGCTTAGCATTCAATTTCCTAGTTTACCTCATCAAGCTTAATACAATATTCCAGCTCTTAAACTGCACAGGTTCCTCTTTAGTATTCTGAAGTAGCTTAATTCCAAAAATTCCAAAATCTTCAGTTTTGGATTAATTTTAATTAAAAGATTTGTCCTGAATTCAAACCTACATGAGATCCTGTAAGTGTTCTTTGAAACATATCCCCTTTAAAAATTGAATTTTTAAATTTCCCCTTTAAAAATAGGAAAATTTAAAAAAGGAAGCTATGACCATCACCTTGAGAAAATGTTCTTGCTCTCTTCAGATACATCTAAGAAAAAGATCAAAAATAACAAGGATTGGGAATTATAGTAACCTCACTCTCTCTTTTTATTTTCTTAAAAGTCTAAAAATGTTAACATGTCATATATATTAGAATTGTACTGTTCATATCTTGCATTTCCAACCTCTCTCTGTGTTTGTAAATTGGAAGAAATTGAATAATGATAGAAAGAAATGTGCAAATTTCCAAGTGTTTTCTAAAGACACTTTTAGATTTCTCTGTGTAGTTTTTGATCATTTGGGATAGAGCACTTCTGAATTTGTAGAATTTATAGGGTTTTCTGATGAGAAATGAGAACTGCTATTTTGTTGATCAGCACAAATAAACATTTTATCTTCTATATGAAATTTTAAGTCTGAAATGCTGGAATTAAAAGAATAATTTTATCTGATCTTAACAGATTAAGGTATGGTTTTCTCTTTGCCTTTCCCCCCCTCCAGTGAGTTTTATGTTTGTTTTGTATACCATTGTGCACTTTTTTTTAAATCAACACTATTTTATTTTTGCACTTAGTGTGATGATAATATGTCACCTAAACAGAAGTGCCAAATAACAAGCTCATGCTAGGCTGAAATAATGGGATGTGGAAATAATGGGATGTAAAAAAATAATATGGTTATAATATCTTTCAACAATCCATCAATCGCTAATAGAATCTCACACTATATATTTATTTTTGATCCTATTCCCTTTTCTTGCACATACACTAAGATCCATCTCTCTAGCAATTCCCATTTCTTGATTTAAAATTAAGATGCTGAATTAGGTGGATGTTTTATCTGAGTTTCAAGGATATGAACTTTAGAAAATAGATAATAGAATTTAAAATTTAGTTTTTCATGATGGAAGCATCTTAGCTAAGCTAATATATTTTATGGAATTTATGTGCCACCAGGGAGGTCTCCAAAAGTAGTGCACCACTGTGACCAACTGTAGCTTCCAAATAGTTTTGAAGGGTAGCCCCATGTGGAGTGTGGCAGATGGCAACAGGATGATTCCTATTCCAAGAGTAAGAATGGTGCCCATGTATTCAGAATTCAAAGCAAAGTGCATACTTTAAAAAAAAAAAAAACCTGAAATCTAAAGATCTATCTGAAGAACACTAACTTGTAAAATTATAATTATGATCACTTATTTTATTTATTTACTTATTTAATTGTGAACATTTATTTTATGGAAAGGCTAAAGAAAGAAAAGAACATATTAGACATTTCCAGAAATATGAGAGTTTTCAGAAGCCTTCTCCACAGGAGCCTCCACTCTTTCAATGCTCTTTATTAGCCTTTTCTGGAGATAGTTAAAGCCATTTTATTTTAGTGTGCTATTAGCTCTAGTGAGGTTGGCACCAGTGGTGGGATTCAAAATTTTTTTTACTACTGGTTCTGTGGGTGTGGCTTGGTGGGCATGGCAGGGGAAGGATACTGTAAAATCTCCAGTCAAAGGTGATATTTGCCGCTTCTCTGAATGACTCAAAATTTTCACTACCAGTTCTCCAGAACTGGTCAGAACCTTCCGAATACCACCTCTGCTTGGCACCTATTAAATTCATTTGGAATTTCATTTGTTTTGTAATTTACTTTACTTTCATATTAATTTACTTTCATATTTGTATATCAAACAGAGTCTCTTAAAACTGGGGCTGGTTATATAATTTGATAAATATGTATACAAACTGACAGAAGAAAAATAATTAGGTAATGAAAATGAACAACTTACACAGAGAAATGAAATTTCTTCACTGTATATTTTACAAACAGGTAAACCAATAATTTCCAAATTCTTTTCTAGCTCTATCCTCATGATTTTTCCAATCAGATTAGATGACACAGGGAACACCAGTTGTTGTGGTTTATTAAGCCACCACATTTATCTAGGTCACAAAGATTTCTCTTAATTATTTCCCTTAATTAGTCTATTATCAATGCACTAAAACTCTCATTTCATTTTTCATTTGTTGAATTGTACTATTGATCTGGTAAAAAATAAATATAAAAAAATGAAGACATTTCACTTCTCATCCAAGAAGGGTCTTCAGTTCTTGTGATGAACTGAAAAAGCTTCTTGGATAAGAAATGAAATGTCTTCAAGGAAAAACACAGAAAGTCCCATTGCCTTCGGAAACACACCTTTGGGACAACTATAATTTGGATGACTGAGAATCTCTATCAATATCTGAAAAAGAAAACTCAGGCTCAAAAATCCATGCCTCATCAATTTCTATCCTGTATATCAGCACAGGATTCACATGTTCCTTGCTTAAGTTTCCCTGCTTTTATTTAGGTTAAATAAAGTTGAAATGAATTGATTCTAACAAGCCCATATTCAGTATTTGCTTGCAAACACATAAATTAATTTTTCTTTTTTCCCCCTCCCAGTATCCTAATGATTAGTGTTCTTTCTTTTCCAGTAATGTGTAAAGACAGTTGATTTTTGGAGCCCTTTGAAAATGAATTGGTTGATGTCACAAATGGCTTTCTGAAATTTCATCAGAAGTTGGATGGAATAAGGTATTCTTTTCTACAAGAAAAGAGACAGGTAGAATTGGATGCCTCCTTAAGAGAAACAACGTATTATGGCCTTGGCTTCATACCAGATTTTCTGTGCCTTGTATTATCAGTGTAAATTCTGAATGTTGTACAGTAAATGCTTTTTACAAAAAGTGACCATGGCTTCTTTGACACAATGTGTACATATTGTATAAATAGATATATACATCACACATGTACCTATGTATATGTACCAATATATGTCTGTGTGCACATAAATATATACACAAACATATATATCAATGCCAAACATGCTAACTGACATGAGAGAAAGGAACAGAGAATTTGGATGTTTTCTGTAGAGTTTGCATAAAGTTGTATGGCTCCAAAGTACTTTGAAAATGTACAGAATTACTGCATATTGATTATTTATGAATAAAAACCCTTTTATTGATGGATTACAAATGACACATTAGTTTTATATGAAATGCTGACTTTAGTTTCCAAGATTTGCAATGAATACAAATCATGTGGTTTCCTCACTATATAAGATGCTGCAAAGGGAAAGTTGGCTAATAGAATAGATGTATTCACAAAGCAGGGACACAATGTCTCAGTGGCTAAGATGCTGAGCTTGTCAATCAGAAAGGTTGGCAGTTTGGCTGTATGAATCCCTAGCACCATGTAACGGAGTGAGCTCCCATTACTTGTCCCAGCTTCTACCGATCTAGCAGTTCGAAAGCATGTAAAAATGCAAGTAGAAAAATAGGGACCACTTTGGTGGGAAGGTAACAGTGTTCCATGAGCCTTCAGCATTTAGTCATGATGGCCATTTGACCACAGATATGTCTTAGGACAGTGCTGGTTCTTCGGCTTTGTAACAGAGATGAGCATCGCCCCCTAGAGCCAGAAATGACTAGCACACATGTGTGAGGGGAACTTTTCCCTAACCTTATTCATAAAGTCAGCCTGCATTTGTATAATTATTTTGCTCTATCTTACGATTCCAAGAAATGAATAAACTCTGCATCATTATTTAAATTCATCTGAAAGAGTAAAACAATAAAATCCTCTTATGCATTATCTATAACCTTATCAAAATGTTAACAAAATTGTGGAGTTATTCTAATAGGAACAGTTGCCATGGTTTTGCCACCAATTTGGATTTACAACACCAGAACGCAAATTCACAATGTTGATTCAGCCATTGTTAGCAGCTATTACATTTTATTGGGTTTTATTTTGATCAGTTGGAGAACTGTGCTGAGCAAAATTATTTTTGATACAGTTGGTGATCTCTTTTTAAAACTACATTTATCCTTTAAGTGGCAATATTGTATCTGGCCAACATTGGCAGGTCTCCCAAAATCTAAGTGGGGTCAGAGGTGGCTTAATTTGGATAGAAAACTGCCAAGTAATAGATGGATGGCAAATTAGAAAATAACAAAGATGACAGGAAATCACTTTCGAGAATGAATGAATGAATTAAATATTAAGCCCATGTCACACTGCACCAACGGATGCAAAGAGGATGTAAAATGGAGAAAAACGCTTGCCATCCATTGGAAAACGTGATGCATCCGTTGTGTACTCACTGCGTACATCTTTCATACGCTCTATCCGTGAAACATCCGTCTACTGCTATTTCATCCGCTCAAAAAGTTTTGAACTGCACAAAACCTTTTGAGCGGATGAACTTTCCGCCACATACAATCTACATCCGTGACGCATATGGACAACAAACGTTCTATGTCCGTTGTCATCCATTACACATCCGCTGTATCCTCTCTGCATCCTCTGGCCATCCCCTCAACTCACATCCGCTGCAGTTGAAAGCGGAAAGAGGGAGGAAGCAAAAGGTAAATGAAACGTCCACATAGCGTTAGCAGCATGGAAATAGAAAGGATGTAAGCGGATGCATCTTGTATATAAAGCATTAAAACAGACAAAACGTTTGTATATGGGACGTATCTCGGATATTTACGATGTCTGGAGTATGTGGAAGGACACCTAGCAGAAAACCGACATTTCCTATAAAAAGGAGGAGGAAATCACCTGGATCTCACTATCAGTCCAGCAGCCATGGTATGCAGACCTCTTCAGCCTTGTTCTTGCTCTTCCACATCATCCATTGATCTCCACCATGGATCATCGCACACTCCTTTTGGTAGCTGCCATCATTCAACACCAGAACCAAGCCCTCTTCAGACTGTTTCACCTTTTCTGTGCAAGGAGAAGATGGAGACGTCCAAGAGCTGTCTGGGTACGAAGATGGATTGGGAGAAGTGTGGAGATTGGACTGTATGACAAGCTAATGGTGGAGCTGAGGAATGAAGAACCTCGTGCATTCCATCACATCATGAGGATGCCACCAGCCATGTTTGACAAAGTCTGAGACCCAGGTTGACCAAGGCAAACACCAACGTCCGTCCCAACCTGGAACCTGGACTGAAGGTGGCACTGGCTCTGTGCCACCTGGCTTCTGGAACCACATACAGAAACATGCAGGATGCCTGGAGGGTGCCACACAACACCATCAGCATTGTGGTCAGAGAAGTGGTGCAGGCCATCATCGAAGAATACAAGGAGGAGCTCCTCCAGTGTCCCACCACTGAAGAAGGCTGGAGGAAAGTTGCAGAACAGTGGTATCAGAGGTGGAACTTTCCCCACACCATTGGAGCCATAGATGGGAAGCACGTGGCCTGCAAAGCTCCAGCTAACTCAGGGTCCAATTATTACAACTACGAGGGCTTCTTCAGCATCATCCTCTTTGCCATAGTTGATGCTGACTACAAGTTCATATACATCAATGCTTCAGGCAACGGGTCAGCTTCAGACGCCCAGATATACAATGCCAGTGACCTCATGGATGGGCTGTAATGCAACCTCATCATGGGTTTTCCAGATCCAGACCCCCTACCCAACGACACACAAGATGTGCCCAACTTCATCGTGGGTGATGACGCCTTCTCCCTCAGAACCTACCTCATGAAGCCCTACACTTCAAGATACCTCACCCATGAAGAGAGGATCTTCAACTACAGGCTGTCCAGGGCAAGACGGGTGGTGGAGAACGCCTTTGGCATCCTGGCCAACAGGTTCCAGGTACTTCTCACCACCATGCAGCATCACCCAGGGACTGTGAGGAGCATCGTGGAAGCTTGCTGCATCCTGCACAATCTCATGTGCACCCACTACCCAGTGTTGCAGAACAGGCTTGTGGACCGTCAGCAAGGCAATGGGGACATGGACCCTGGTGAATGGAGGCAAGGACAAAACCTAATAGACACTGTGGATGTGCAAGGCCCCAACAGAGCTTCACATGAAGGGAAGAAGCAGCGCAACCTCCTGAAACACTGGTGCAACTCCCCAGCTAGAGCAGTGGAGTGGCAAGACAGGATGGTCGATGGTTAATGGATGTTTCCTTGAGTCTGTCTCATCACACTGATGAGATTGTGCCATGTATGTTGAGTGGACCTACAATGAATAGGTCATTAATAAAGAGTTTTGTTTATTTTGAAATATGTTGATCAATGAATAAACTGTTATTGATAATAAAGGGCCATGTGTGTGGCAGCTGGGAGGGTGGACCATACAGTCCCACTATGCTTCCACTGGAGGTTTATCTATCCCACAACTATCCTTACCCATCCCACAACTATCCTTACCCATCCCACAACTATCCTTACCCATCCCACAAGCATGCAAAGGCTTAACCATTTTTTCAAAGTTTTCACAAACACTTTATTAAGTAAAAATAATGAACCAAGTGTGTGAAGCAAAGATAACCTTTATTAACTTTCTTAGGTAAACTTTATGACTGTATTAAATAAGCAAAATGAATCAAGTAAAGTGTCTTAAGCAAAGATAAACTAAACAAGTAAACAACTCAGTCTCTGACACTATTCTCAGTCACTATGAGTCATGTCTCTGGTCTCAGCTGTTAAGCGGGCAGGGACTGTGGATGTGGATGTGGCTTAAGTGCTGGTCTGAGGCACCATCGGGGTGCTTGACCCCGAGGGTATAACAGGTGGTGGTGTGTTCAGGAAGCTATCCAAGAGCTGACTCAGTCCTGTGAGGTTCTTAGGCCCTTCATCAAGGACTTGAGATGTTAGGCCCAATACTGATGAAAGATTGTCCATTGACGGACTTGGCTGTAGGGTGGAGGAAGGATTGGGTGGAGTGTAGTGGGGCTGTCTGGTCTGCAGCTGGGTGAGGACTGGCATCTGAGGCGTCCAATGAACCTGGGCCTGGACTGGGAAGTTCTGCTTCTGCTGTGGGAAGTCCTGGTAGTTGTAGCCTTGGTAGGTGAGGCGCTGTTGAAAGCCATGGAAGTGCTGTGACATCACCTGGGGTGGAGGAGCAGACCTGGACTGGGTAGGAGCTGCTTCAGCTGGGCCTTGAGGGTTGTGCAGAAGTGTTGTGATCTTCTGCTTCATCACCTGGTACTGGGCCTCGGGCAGGTCCCTCAGGGTCTGGCTCACGTAGGTGATGAAGGGCTTCCGGTCTGAAGATGCTCTGTCCAAGTGGACCAGCTGAGAGAGAAGTTCTATGCTGGTCTTCATTGTGTCCCTGATCTCCAAGAGCATACTGTGGTCCTGGCCCTCCAGTTTGCCTCTCTGCCTGCATCCTCTGGAGCTGGGGGTGGGGTGGGGGGTGGGTTGGCCTCTGGTGGCTGCTGCTTCTTCCTCCATTTGTGACAGCAGGGCATCATCCTCCACGGGATCCTCCAAGTCCGCCGGCATGGGGAGTGCAGCTGTTGGAGGGGGTCTCTGCTGTGGGGCCCTCTGAAGACACCTGCCTGGACAGGGTAGCTGGTTCCTGGCTGGAAGAGGACTGGCTGTCTGTGGGCTGTCTGAGGGAGAGGGGTCTCAGAGGGGCTGCTCCTCAGTGGCGGATCTCACCCTCCAGGAAACTGCTTGACGTACATCTCCCGGTCAGTAAGCTTGACAATGGCCTGCCCAGATTTCTTGAGGTGTAGCTTGCCATACCAGGTGTGCATGTGCTTCCACCATCCAAGGAATACTTCTGCATTTTACCCCAGGCTCTCCGCCTTGTCTCTCCAAGCTGCCTGCTTCTTCTTGGTATCCCGATACAGTCTGTGGCCCTTTCTCCACAGGTACTCATTCTCCCTCAGCCATTCCAGCACCTCATCGTCATGCTCCTCAGAAATGGTGTACTTTTCCCTCTCTCCCTTCTCCTTCCCTTGCCTCTTCCTCCCTCTGGCAGGGGCTTCAGCAGGGCCTTCATGGGCTTCAGCATCAGGGCCTTCAGGGGCTTGAGCAGCAGGGCCTTCAGCAGCAGGGCTTTGAGGGGCTTGAGGGCCTTGGTGCTGGTCCACCACAACAGCAGCAGCAGGAGGAGGAGGAGGAGGAGCTTTAGAGTCAGTGCCAGGAGGTGGGATGCTGGTTCTACCCTTCTTCATCTTGCCAGGACTTGAACAAGTAGCATGAACTTCCTCTTCTTGCCTGACTGATGAACCATGGTGTTCCTGCAAGATGTATGTGGCAGCACGTCTTTCCCCTGTATACTGACTGCATGCATGCTGCATCCTTTTATATCCATGGAGCTGACGCAATTCATACTCCCCGCATGCACAGTGAATGCTTTGCGTCTGATATACATCCGTGCGGCATCCCCTTTGTTTCCTATAGGCGTCCGTGATGCATCCGCTTCATCCGCTATGCATCCACCCCTTCCGCTATGAGTCCACTTCAAAATTCTCCCCAGAACCCCTTCGGAGGTGTCATCCGCTTCCATCCACTTTCATTCGCTAGGCTGCCAATGAACCCGTTTAATATCCCCATTACATACTACCCACGTCTGTTCTTTTCCATTCTGTTTGTGCAAATTTTCACCACTTTTTGGAGCGGATGACAGCAGATGGAGCCACCCCTGAAATTTTGCTCATCCGTTGTGTCCTTTATGCATACGTTTTGTCTCCGTTGGCCAGTGGGACTGGGCCTTATGTATGTGTGTAGCCATGAGAGGGCATACCTCTCACTCCTTATGTTCTGTCTTCATTGTAGTTATCCATGCAGAGTAAAGAAAACTGATTGCTTGCCAGGTATTTGCCTACCACGTATATGTATATAAAAAGCTGTCTTGTATATAAACCACTGTTAAAAGACAAAGCCTCTGTGTGCTTTGTTTTGCTCCTGGGTTGTCTCACAATAATGGTTATGCTGCAAACACTCTGACACCTTTACATACAGTGCAATTCCACCTCCTCTTTTATGGGGTCTGTTGTTTTTTGAAGAATTTGTATCCTTCTATCAGCGTGTTCCAGTCATGGGTTTCTTTTATTCAAACTATATCATATCTACCTTCATGTATTAATAGTTCAAATTCACCCTGTTTCCAGTGGTGGGATTCGGTGGGCGTGGCTTAGGGTCACATGACTGGCTGGGCATGGCTTGGTGGTCATGTGACTGGATGAGTGTGGCCTACTCAATGTCACTCACATCAAAGGGTGCGTCACCTGGCCCCTCTCCTCCCAGCCATTCCTTGTCACACTCAGCCTCAACATATCTATAAGTTCTAAAAAAATGTTGTTCACCTTTTTTTGGACTTTATTATCTATGTACTATAGATGTACTTTCTTTTTTTTTTAACAAATTTTATTGTTTTTAAAACAAACATAAACAAACAAAACATAAAAACATTAAGCCATCTTCCATATATATACATACAGTGTGCTGGTTGGTTTACAAATTGTTTTGTTGTACCATTTCGTAGTCTTCCATTACAATTGCATTATATATCCTCTCATACTTTCAATCAAATATCAAGTACATTAATATCTTTATTAATCAATCGTTGACTATACTTTTATTCATTCATGTTTTACAAAATAATCATGTTCTACTTAGTTTATTTTATAACAATTCATATTATCCTCCTAGATCTATCCTAGAATCATTATGTAGATATAATTTAAAAGAAAAAGAAAAGAAAATACATCTTTATATATTTATTATTTTCTAGAAATCTACATATTTCATTACTATGTTTTATTATCTATCCATTGACAGAATAGATCCCAAATTTTATAAAATTGTTTATCTTCTTGCTCTCTAATTTCAAATGTCAATCTACTCATTTCAGCACATTCCAATATTTTCTTGATGATTTCCTCCTGTGATGGTATTTTCTCATTTTTCCAGTTTTTAGCAAATACAATCCTAGCCGCAGTTAATACAATTACAATCAGATATTTCAAGTCTTTACTGTATATTTCAGGTAAAATTCCCAATAAGAATATCTCTGGTTTCAAATCTATATGTTTTTTTGTCATTTTTTCCAACCACGTGTGGATTTTAGTCGGGTATTTTTTTAGCATCCGCACAAGTCCACCACATAGGGTAATATGAGCAAGGTATCTGATGACATTTCCAACACTTTTCGGACTTATTCTTGAACATTCTTGCTATTCTTGTCGGGGGAAACTGCCAGGTGTAAAACATCTTATACAAATTTTCTTTATATGCTGTTGACATTATCATTTTATAATTTTGAGACCACAGTTTTTGCCATTTCTCTAAATCAATCCCATATCCAAAATTCTTCTCCAAGAAATCAAAGTTTCTTTAACTTGTTCTTCTTCTAATTTAATTTATAATAAATATCCATGTCATATTTTAATCACCTTTTCATCAGCACCTGTCAAAGTCTTATCTAAATCAGTCAATGTGTCATAAAAACCTTCTGTTTAAAAATCTTTATCATACCTTGACTGTATTTGCGCAGATGAAATCCAATTCATCTTTATACTTTGTTCTTCTAATTTTTACACAGATTTAACTTTTCATTCAATATTTCACCATATCTGTTTGTTCCTTTTTGTATATTATAGGATAAGAAAATGCTTCAATAGTCGATAACCAGACTGGAATTTTCAAATAACATTGTCTTTTAGTCTTCTCCCGATTTAATCACAGAGACTCCCGTATATAAGGTCTTCTAAAGAACCCCTGTGTTTTTGTTCCTTTATACCATAAAAAAGCATGCCACCCCAACAACAAATCATGTCTTTCTAATGCCAACAATCTAGTATTTCTTAATGTTATTCATTCCTTTTCCCACATCTTGATAGTACAACTCCCAATGAGACAAGCCAAATCCTCCTCTTATTTTAGCATTTTGCAAAAGTTTTAACTTTATTCTCGCCTTCTTACCTTGCCAAATATATTTCAACACAATTTTATTTAAATCTTCAAAATAATCTTTTCCAAGCCTCATTGGAATTGTTTAAAACAAATATAAAATTCTGGGTAATATATTCATCTTGATTGTTGATATTCTCCCTGTTAAGTCGCCGGATCTGGTGCTATCTGCTGCTTAAGTTTAATATAATTATCCTCTTTTAATATACTGCATCTTGCTGTCAGATATATCCCCAAGTATTTAATTTTTTTGTGACCTGGATTTTAAGTAGGTCTACTAATTCTTCCTTTTGTCTTGATAACATGTTCTTTGTCAGAATCTTTGTCTTATCTTTATTTATTTTCAAGCCAGCAACCTTTCAATATGTCTCTATCTTTTCTATCAATTTTGATGCTGTTTCTAGTTGATCTTCCAAGATGAAAACCAAGTCATCTGCAAATGCTTGCAGTTTAAATTCTTCCTTTTTAATTTTCATCCCTTTTATATCTTTTACTTCTCTAATATTTCTGTTTAACACTTCCAAGGTTAACACAAACAACAAGGGTGACAGTGGGCATCCTTGTCATGTTCCTTTTCTTATATCAATAGAGTCTGTCAATTTTCCCTCTATCATTACCTTAGCTGTTTGCTTATGATATATAGTGTCAGGCGGAGCTCCATTCAAAATCCAGGAAATAAATACTTAGACTCTTTAGTTTAGAGAAAAGACATCTTTTACTGAAAGTGAAGTGGTAGCAACCAAAGAATTCTGAATCTGAGAAATTAGGCGCGCAATTCACATATACAAAGTGATGGAAATGTTCCCACCCCCAATAGTTCAGATGACACTTCCAACTAGAAGTTGTGAATATGATCATGTGGGCATCTTCAGGTGATGATGAGGCCTCTGTCCGTTGACCTTGGCATATTTTGATAACGGGTTGCAGTTGCGCAGAGAAAAGAAAGCTAAGCAAGAAATAGAAATCTAACTCTATTGTATGCTTCCCCCCCCCCATTTACACAAAAGAAGAATTTAACACCTCCAGCTCACTTCCCAGACTTTCCCTTCCTCCCCCCCGTTACTTATGGCAGTCAAAAGATGCAAAGCAATAGTAGAAGATCTTGAAGGCTGACATTCGGCCCTCCTAGAAAAAGGAAAACCATCAGTCCTGGAGGAGAGAGAGGAGAAAATATAAAGACAATTATTAATCATTCAGCAATTACAAAACAATACACTCCTAAGGCTTATCAGGATACTTGGAACAAAATGCTTTGATCAACTTAGGGGCCTTAACGTCGGTTTTGTTAACCCATTCGGCTTGCGAAGAAGGGAAATGTTTCCAGGCTACAAGATACTGGAGTCAACCCCTCCATTTGCGAGAGTCCAGAATTTCTTTAACTTCAAAATGCTGTTCACCTTCAATCAGAATTGGTATGGGAGGATCAGCTTGGATGGGTCTTAGATCAGAAGTATGTTCAGGTTTTAGCAAACTAACATGGAATACCGGATGAATTCGTCGAAGAGTTTTGGGTAAGTTCAACTGGACTATTAAAGGATTTATAATCCGTTTAATCGTGAAAGGACCAACATACTTAGGACCAAGCTTCTTTGACTTTTGAGTGGTCTGCAGGTTTCCGGTGGACAGGAAAACCTTGTCACCCACTTTATATTCTTTCTGTGGGGACCTTTTCTTGTCTGCAAACTTCTTATGAGCTTGATGGGCCTCATCTAATGCTTTGCGTGTCACTGGCCAGTTAAGTTGGAGTTAAGTTAACGAATGGATCTTAGGTTTTTCACGAGGAAGTTCAGGTATGGGAACAAAATCTTGTCCCGAAGCCACTTTAAATGAAGTAAATCCAGTACTACTGTGTACGGAGTTGTTATATGTCACTTCGGCAAACGGTAGTAATTCGGACCAGTTATCTTGTTGATAATTTATGTAACATATAAGATATTGTTCTAACACTGCGTTAGTCCTCTCACAGGCCCCATTAGTTTGGGGGGGTGGGTGGAGCTTAACCCCCGGACAGAGCCTATTAACTTCAGGAACTCTTTCCAAAAATTTGAGGTAAACTGGACCCCTCTGTCAGAGATTATGCGTTCCGGAATGCCATGTAACCAATAGATATGTGAAATAAACAGTTTAGCCAGCGTCTTAGCAGAGGGAATCTTGGAACAAGGTATGCAATGTACTTGTTTGGAAAACAAATCAGTCACTACCCAGATGACCGTGTTTCCACCACTTTCGGGTAATTCTACTATAAAGTCCATAAAGATTTCTTTCCAGGGAGTCGTTGGTCTAGTTACATTTTGTAACAATCCTACTGACTTACCCGGAGGTCTCTTTGCCAAAGCACAAATTGGACAGCTAGCTACATAAGCTTCAACGTCCTTCTTTAAAGTAGGCCACCAGAATTGCCGCTTAACCACATGCAAGGTCTTCACAAATTCAAAGTGGCCAGCTGCTTTAGAATCATGAGCCTGTTGTAGTATTTGGCCCCTCAGCACCTGTGGCACATACAACTTGGCCCCCACCCAAGCCAAACCATCTCTAATTGTATAGGCACTTGAATGAGCCAGGAACCATTCGTCCAGTTTTAAAGCTTCTTTTAATTGTTCGGTTAGGTCATTCGATAAAACCACTTCTTGGTTCTTCCTTTGGGATCTGGTGATCACTGGGGTGGCTAGATGTTTGGCTGAGATAATTGGGCTTATCACCTCCTGGCGCATACTATTATATTGGGGTCTTCTTCTTCTCGAGTCACTACACAAGTCCTGTCCAGTGCAGAGCGCAGGATCTGGCTTTGGTGTTGAAAGTCTCCAGGTCATTGACAGTGCATGGCTCTGGTAGGAGGGGGCAGACCAGAAGATGTTGCATTGTCTGATCCTGCCCACAATCGCAAACAGTTTCTCCATCCCTATTGTAGCCCCATTTCTGCATGAGGACTTTGCATCGTCCTGTTCCTGTCCGTAGGCGATTCAGGCATGACCAGATGGGCCATGCCTCACTTGAACCCGGAGGAAGTGATTCACTTGGTTCATAGGAGAGCTGATGCGTCACAGACTGGAGGTGGTTGGACCATAGGGTAATCCTTCGACCGTGGGCGGTGTCATCAAGGGATTCGGTTGAATGGAGAAAACTGCGTCTGGATTTGAGTCTCTTTTTAGCCGGTTCACGATTGTAGAGTGGGTGGCGAGGGTTAACTTCTTGCTTGGTTTTCTCCATCTGTGCTGAGACCTCTCGCCTGATGTGTGGTGGAGCAATACCACACAGTAAGTAAAGGTCATCTACTCTTGTTGGACGCAGACATCCAGAGATAACTCTGCAAGCTGCATTCAGGACTGGGTCGATCTTTGCAGCATGGGATGACCTACACCAGACAGGGGCTGCATATTCGGCAGTGGAGAAGCATAGAGCAAGAGCTGTGGTGCGGATAGTTTTGGCATCTGTTCCCCATCTTGTATTAGCAAGCTTCTTCAATATGCTGTTCCTTGCTCCAGCTTTCGCCTTTGTCTTGGCAATGTGCTCCTTGTAAGTAAGGGAACGATCCAGTGTGACACCTAGATAGATCGGCTTATTGGTGTGTTTAAGCCATTTTCCATACCATCTGACCCTCAGTTGTCGGTTAGCATCTCTGTTCTTAAGGTGGAAGACGCTAAGTTGAGTCTTCTCCGGGTTTGCACGTAGGTGATTTGCGGCATAGTAAGGAGTTAGACCTGCCAGAGCATCACTGAGTGCTTTTTCCACCTCTTCAAAGGATTGCTTCTGTGAGGCAATGCAGAGATCATCGGCATACAGGTAGCTCCTTGTACTTGGATGGATTGGTTGGTCATTCGTGTAGATGTTGAAAAGAAGCGGGGCAAGGACGCTTCCTTGCGGGAGACCGTTTTTCTGTCTCCGCCATCTGCTGTGGGTACCATTCAGATTCACATAGAACCGCCGGTTTGAAAGCAGGTTCTGGATCAATTGTGTCAGCTTGACATCCTTGGTCATCTCAAAGACTTTCCTTGTAAGAATCCTATGGTTCACTGTATCGTAGGCCGCAGAGAGGTCAACAAAAGCTGCTCCAGTTATCAGCCCTTCCTCAAACCCATCTTCGATGTACTGTGTGAGATTCAACAGTTGGCCAGTACAGGACTTTCCTGGCCTGAAGCCTGCCTGCTCAGGAATGAGGAGCTCATCTACAAAGGGGGCGATATGGTTGAGTAGGAGCCTTTCAAAGAGTTTGTACGTGTGGCAGAGCAGGGAGATAGGTCTGTAACTCTTTGGGCTGGCTGGGTCTTTGCCTAGTTTGAGTAAGGCGACTACTCTGGACTTCCTCCATAGCTTTGGCAAGGTGTTGTCACTCAGACATTTGTTCAGCATGTCAAGCAGCCACTGGAGTGCAACAGGTCCAAGATGTTTGATCTGCTCACAGAGGATATCATCTAACCCAGCTGCCTTATTACTCTTCATTGCTTTGGTAGCACCACACAGATCATTCATGGTGAAAGGTCTTGTGAAGTCAGATGGCCCTTGGGAAGCTGTCTCAGCATTTTGGGGGAGCTTGGCTCTTCTTGGGTGGTGGTTAGGGTTACCCTGGCTGTTCACAAGGAGTTGGTGAGCGACTTGGTCAGCAGTGACTTGAGGCCTTGGTTGGGATTTCGTAGAGTCGTTCCCAAGGATGCGAATCGTTTTCCAAGCTTTCCTGCTGCTGTGGGTCATATCTGTTGATTCAATGAATTCCTGCCACTTCCTCCGTCTGCTATCCATAATGGCAGTGGTCAAGTTTTCCCCACATTCAAGTGTGTCAGTACTGAAGGGGTCATTCTCAAAGTGCCTGACGTATTCGTTGTACAGCACCTTGGAGTCATCTGTCAAGCCTGGTGTATAGCTTGTACGGCATCCTCATGGGATATTTTTCCTTGATGATTTCTTGATCAGCTCTACAAAGGTATCATAGTGGGTAGGAAGGCCAGGCAGGTCCTGAAGATATGAATCCAAGTCTACGGCAAACTGTTCCCAGTTTGCTTTCCTCAGGTTGAAACGTCTACGAAGGGGAACTGTGCGGGGAGTGATAGCTGCATTCACCTTCAGCCCGATTGGTCGATGTTGGGTGTGTGGGATAGGATCAAGCACAACCTTCTCACACTGTTGAGCGATATTGTTTGATACAAACACCAGATCAGGGTTGTAGCCACGTCTCCATCTACAGCTGTTGAAGGAGGAGGGAAGTTCTGCATCATGAATAAGTGACAACTGGTTTGCATCAGACCAGTTCTCCACAAGTTCGCCGTCTTCGTTGGTTTCTCCATATCCCCAGATGGTGTTGTGACTGTTGAAATCACCAATGGCCACATTAACACGGCCATCGGTAACTCCTGGAGGTACGCAGAAAGTCTGAGTTGGAGGTTTATAGATGGAGCTTACAGAAATCCCCATAAGCCCAATGGTTAGGACTTCAATGTTGTCCGTGTCTGACATAGAGAACTTATCCACAATCAGGCCATTGCGTGCGAAAATTGCGCTGCCATACTGGTCATGTGGTATTTCCGCTATGAGGGTCATGCCATCGATGCGTGGACGAGTACGTGAAGACCCACGATGTGTCTCCTGCAGACAAAGAATGTCACAATTGTTCTTTATACACAGGTTAGCCAGAAGATCCTGCTTGGTACCTGTGAGACCTTCAATGTTGGATGAGATGATGCTCAGGGCCGGTCCTAATAAGGACCCATGTTTATGACGCTGGCGCTCATCAACAGATCGGTCGTTGGTAGCCATTGTAATGAACTAGTAGTTGTGTAGTGTGGTAGAAGGATTCGCAGGAGAAATTCCTGACAGGGACCGCGACGTGAACGCTCCTTCTTTGGCCCCCTATATTGGGGTAATCTAGAGAGAGCATCCGCCATGAAGTTCTTCCCGCCTGGAATGTACTTCAAGGAGAAATTGAATTGCTTGAAGTACTGGGCCCAGCGAACTTCTTTAGGGGACAGTTTCTGGGGCGTTTTTAAGGCTTCCAAATTCTTATGATCAGTCCATACCTCAAATGGGTGTTTTGCTCCTTCCAGGAAATGTCTCCAGGTCAGCAAGGCCCAACAAACTGCAAAAGCTTCTTTCTCCCAGACGGCCCATCTTCTCTCTGTTTCAGACAGCTTACGGGAGGTATACGCACAAGGCTGTAAGGTCCCTTTCTCGTTGGCTTGAAGTAATACCGCTCCAATAGCCACATCACTTGCATCGTCTTGAATCACGAAAGGAGTGTCCATATCCGGGTGCTTCAGCACTGGTTCTGCAGCAAACAGTCGTTTTAGTTTTTCAAAAGCAGCTTGGCACTCCATGGACCACTCTA
The DNA here is from genome assembly GCA_015471245.1 of Laticauda colubrina. NCBI lineage: Eukaryota > Metazoa > Chordata > Lepidosauria > Squamata > Elapidae > Laticauda > Laticauda colubrina. Next base: position 15,099,448 of record BLBF01000065.1, on the reverse strand, counting down.
GCAGCTTTCCTGGCCTTGGCTTCACCTCCCCTTTTGTTTTCAAGAGATTTATGATGGGCATTGCTATCTTAGCAAATGTCAGGATGAATTGCTATTTCAATTAGGTCCTCAGGCTTCGGCTGGGATCTGGACCCTCCTCTTGATCGCTGCTTTGTGCGTATGCGCAACAACCCCTTTCTCCAGTTAACCTGGGGGTTCCATTTCCGGAGCCAGGGCAATCCCAGTATTAATGGTTGCTCCATCCCAGGGACCACAATAAAACACAGGTTCTCATCATGCTCTCCCATGATCATTTCTATAGGTTCCGTGACAAAACGGGCAGGGCAACCTCCAGCCACTGATCCATCTAGTTGGCAAAAGGAAATGGGCATCTTCAAAGGTTTTAGCTTTAGGCCCATTTTCTTCACTACTTCCGTGTTGATTATACACCTTGTGCACCCAGAATCTAACAGGGCTAGCATTTCCCCTTCGACCCCTGAATTGGGTACCCTCAACTTCACCGGAATGGTCATAGGGCCCACGCTTGGACTTACCAGGAAGTCGTCTTCCGAGTCAGAATCTTCCTCTTCAGGGGTCACTGGGGTTTCTGATTCCTCTCCTGTGGGAGGGGCAACCTCTGCTGTCTCTTTCGACTTTAGTGCTGTTTCGCGAGGCTTCGCTGGGGACTTTTCAGGTTTCTTTCCTTCCTTTGGTGCCCGCTTTGGCTCCAACTTGACTCTGCAGTTCACAGCCCGGTGACCTTCTTTCCCACATCGAAAGCAGGCCGAGGGGTTGGGTCTTGCCGCCACTCCTCCCTTCTGAGGTTTAGGAGCCTCTTGAGGACGTGGGGGGGAAAACTTGCTCCACCCATAACCTCCCCGCTGTTTACTTCGGATTAAATCAATCTCCACTTTTTCTGCCAGCAAGTACCACATCTGCAAGTCATTGGGGTCTCTTCTAGCAGTGCATCTCTGGTACACATCTTCATTTAAACCATCTTTAAACAGTTCTATCAGGCCTTCTTGGGGCCAGCCTCGGAAATGGCCGGCTAACTGTCTAAATTCTTGGGTGTAGTCAGCCACAGACCTCCGCCCCTGTTTTATGGCTTTCATCCTAATTCAGGCCTTTCACTCTGCCAATGGGTCCTCAAACCTAACCCGCAGTGCAGCCATGAATAGGTTATAATTCAGCAGCTGAGGAGCATTATCATTATGCAAGGTCACCATCCACTCTGCCACTATTCCCTCCAGAGCCCTGGCAACACACTTCACTTTGGCTGCTTCTGAAGGAAAATCCTCCCCATATTCTTCCATATGGCTCCAAACTTGAGCTAGGAAAAATCCCAAGGTTTTGGGATCCCCCCTGTATTTTACTTCTAACGAAGGCAGCCTAGGAGCTCTACGCCTTCTAGGAATCACACCTCCCGCTGAAGGCCCCGGGGCTGCTGCTGGATCGGGTTGATTTATGGGAGGGGGAGTTGCTCTGCTTCTGGCTGGGGCTACTTCCCCTCCCCCTTCATACCTTTGTGCAGCTTGAGGTTGTTCCAAGCCTTCATTAAGGAGTCTCCTGGCTTGATCCAGCAAGAGTTCCCTCTTTTCCTTCTCTTGCCAAGGCTCCTCTTTTCCATGTCGGCGGGTAGTTTTGACCCCAGGGGGGGTCCTCCTCCGGATCTTTCTAACCAACTCCCACCGACCATCTGGGCTTCACCACTGGATCCTCCTGCAAACTCAGCTCTGCTAGCGATTGGGCCTCCTGCACCAGCACAGAATCTTGCCCTCCAATGACTCCCGGATCCTCTTGGTCACTATTTGAAGATGACATGATGTCCAGGCCCCCTCAGAAGAAAATTGGGTATTCTCTCCGTGTGTGCTGGTGGGAGATTCAGAATAATGTCAGGCGGAGCTCCATTCAAAATCCAGGAAAGAAATACTTAGAGTCTTTAGTTTAGAGAAAAGACATCTTTTACTGAAAGTGAAGTGGTAGCAACCAAAGAATTCTGAATCTGAGAAATTAGGCGCGTAATTCACATATACAAAGTGATGGAAATGTTCCCACCCCCAATAGTTCAGATGACACTTCCAATTAGAAGTTGTGAATATGATCATATGGGCATCTTCAGGTGATGATGAGGCCTCTGTCCATTGACCTTGGCATATTTTGATAACGGGTTGCAGTTGCACAGAGAAAAGAAAGCTAAGCAAGAAATAGAAACCTAACTCTATTGTATGCTTCCCCCCCCCCCAGTTACACAACAGAAGAATTTATCATCTCCAGCTCACTTCCCAGACTTTCCCTTCCTCCCCCCGTTACTTATAGCAGTCGAAAGACGCAAAGCAATAGTAGAAGATCTTGAAGGCTGACATATAGCTTCTATTGCTTGAGTACATTTTTTAGTAAAGCCCATCTGTTCCAGCAGTAGCAACATGAATTGCCAATTCACATTATCAAATGCCTTCTGTGCATCGAGAAATATCAAAGCCATTTGTTTTTTAGGATGTGCCTCGTAGTATTCCAAAGTGTCCAAGATTACTCTCATATTGTCTTTAATTTGTCTCTTTGGCAGAAATCCATTTTGATCAGGATGGATAAAATTATTTGAGTATTTTTAAAGTCTTTCTGGCAATATTGAAGCACAAATTTTATAATCTGCATTTAATAAAGAAATGGGTCTATAATTCTTAATTTGTAATGGATCGGCCTCATCTTTTGGAATAAGTGTAATATAAGCTTCTAACATTTTTTAGGTATCCTCTTCTTTAACATAACTTCATTCATAACTTCTAACAATGGAAGGTTCAACGATTCTTGTAATGTTTTATAAAATTCTGCCGGAAGTCCATCTGGACCTGGCACCTTTCCATTATTTTGCTTCTTGAGTGCTTCAGTTAACTCCATCATCATTATATTGCTTTCTAACATTTTTTCAATCTCTTTAGGTATCTGGGGTAGATTAGCATTCTGTAGATATACTATTTAACTCTTTCCTCATCAATATTCTCTTGTGTGTATAGTTTCCCATAATAGCCTCGAATGATTTCCTTCTTCTCTTTACTACCATAGCAAACTTGGCCATGGTCATCTATTAATTGCAATATTTTCCTTGATTCTTTCTCCTTTCTCAATTTATATGCTAACCATCTACTTGGTTTATTTACATCTTCAAAATAGTTCTGTTTAGCACCTCTAATTTTTTTGCTAGCTCTTCTTTTTCTATTAGACCCATTTTATGTTTGATTATATCCATTTTTAACTTGATATCCTTTTTCTGTGGCATTTTCTGTAACTCTTTTTCAAGTCTTTTATACTCATCCTCTTATGTCTTAGATGCTAATCTTTTCATAGTATTTCTTTTCCTTGTATAGTCTATTATCAAGCCTTTGGCATATGCCTTCATTGTATTCCATACATTCTGAATTGATGTATCTTCTTTTTTGTTTTCTCGAAAAAAAAAAAAAGGCCAGTTCTATCTCCATCCACTGTGTAAAGTCTTTTTTCTTTAAAACAGCATTATTTAGCATCCATCTCGATCTTCTTCTTTGTCCTTTCCATTTAATTGTCAGTGGATTGTAGTCCGCCCAAGCACTTGTTTCAATGTTTATCTCTTGAATATTGGTTAACAATTCTGTTGACATCCATATCATATCTATTTTGGACCATGACAAATGTCTATTTGAATAGAAAGTGTATTGTTTGGTTTTAGCATTTCTTTCTCTCCATGTATCTTTCAAGTTTATTTCGTCCACCATTTTAAAAAAGGATTTAGGGAGGATCTTTCTGCTTTGCTTTATTGTTTTTTGTGCTGTATAATCCAGTTTATTGTCTACAATTCCATTAAAATCTCCCATCAAAACTATATTAGCATAGTCTAGTTCAATTATTTTCATATGTAATTTTTTTAAAAATTCTTCTTGATTGACATTCAGGGCATAAATTGCAATCAGGAATGTTTTTATATTATTATCTATTATTTCCACCGTTAATATTCTTCCATCATGATCAGTATATATCAATTTTGTTGGGATAATATCTTTAATATATAGGACCACTCCTCTTTTCTTGCATTGTGTCAAAGAAGTAAATATTTTCCCTTAATTTTGGCTGTCTCATGTTCATGTTGTTTTTTAATGTGCACTTCTTTTAGACAAATTATATCAAATTTTAATTTCTCTAATTTATGAAAAATTTTCCTTCTTTTAACAGCTGAATTGAGTCCATTTATGTTGATTGTAATTAATATTTTTTCTTCCATGGTTACATTTTATAGTTAGGTTTAGCAGCTCTCAAAGATCTTAGTTCACGTTGTTCTTTGGCCACCTCCTTTCCGCCTACTGGACCTTCTTCTTTTCAGTCGTAATTTGGTAGTCCTCTTGGAATTCAATTAGTGAAATTTCTTTTTCTGCCTCTTTCTCCTCTTTAAAAAAATCTGCATAAAATGATTCAGCTTTCTCAGTTGAGTCAATTGAATATCTCTTTTCTTGCCATGTGAACATTAAACCTTCTAGAATCAGCCATCTATAATTTACCTCCTTTTAAAGTAACAATTTGATCAAGAATCGGTATTCTCTTCTCATCTCTCTCACTCTTCTGGGCACTTGTTTCAAGACCACAATCTCCTTATCTTTGTATTTCAATATTTTCTCTCTTGCCACTTGCAATATTTACATTTTAATGGCTTTCTTTGTAAATCTGAAATGAACTTCCCTTGGTAAACTATTTCTCATCGCATATCTTGTAAAGACTCAATAAATCTCATCTATTCCATCCATGATCTTCTCTCGAGTTGTTTCCAAAGCTTCAGCTAGTATTTCTATCATTATCTCAGCTAGGTTTTGTCCTTTTTCTCCCTCTATATTTTGAAATCTGAGATATAATTCCGATCTGTCCATCTCCCATCTCAGCATACCACTTTTATCTTGTTCAATCACAGTTAATCTGGTATCAATGTCTCCAATATTCTTATCTCTTTGTTTACCTTCTTCTTCAATTTCTTGGAGCCTCTCATCATACTTCATCATCATTTGTTGAATGCTCTCCACTTTTTCATCGGTCTTCCCTGTTTTTTGTTCAGTGTTCTCTGTTCTCTTTTCAATATTCTCTGATCTTGTTTGAATATTTTGAATTCCTTGAATAATCATCTGCAGGGTCACTTTTTCTTGTTCTTTTTCTTGCTTTAACATTGTCTGTATTGAGCATTGTCCTCCAGATGGTGGAGAGGAGGAAGCAGAAGCTGAAGAACCAGTTGTTAACTTTCTACTCATTTTGAGAAATTCAAGATCTTTCAAATTCTTCTAGACCTTAATCCAATTGTGAAATAACCAATTACAATTCCAAGTAAAAATAGTGAAAAAAAGAGAAAAATCCAATTGGTGGTAATTAAAATTAATAATTAAAAAGAAAACAGTTAAAGAAAAATAATTACAAAGAAAAAAAAATTATTCAGGTTCTTGTATACCTTAAGATAAAGGACATAAGCACACCATAAACAGACACACACAAAAAGAAAAAATTATAAAGTCCCCCAAAAAGCAAAAGGATGAGGAAAAAGACTAAAAAAAAAGAAAAAAAAAGATTCTTCAGGTTCTTCAACATCTTAATCCAATTAAGAAATTTCAAACATTAAAAAAATTATAAAGGAACCAATATAAAAAGTAGACAAGTTCCAAAAAGCCAAAAAGCCAAGTAGCTGTTACAAAAAGAAAGAAAGAAAGAAAGAAAGAAAGAAAGAAAGAAAGAAAGAAAGAAAGAAA
>BLBF01000065.1:15069722-15093712 GCA_015471245.1 Laticauda colubrina | reverse complement strand
AAAGAAAGAAAGAAAGAAAGAAAGAAAGAAAGAAAGAAAGAAAGAAAAGAAAAGAAATAAACTGATGGGGGGGTGTAACACGGCTTTTAAAAAAATGAAAAGAAAAGCACACTGCACTTTGTTTAATTATCCAAGGCTCTTATTATAGCTCTCTTCTCCAAAGGATGATCACCTTCTCTTTTCCTAAGTTTCAACACCAGACTCCAGCTGCTAACAGAAACTCAGAAGAGCACCTGCAGTAATACTCTCCAATGCTCTTCCCTCTATCTTATCAACCAGGCAATGTCCTTGAAACCAAGTCACAGTTCTTTCTCAGCTTTGTCTGGTAAAAAAAACAAAACAAGGTACTTCCAAGCCTCTTGTTGGCAGTGTTACAAAGTTTCTTTAGCTTTCACTTTCCCCCTCTCCTCTTCCAAGCAAAACATAATAAGAATTAATTGAAAAAGAAAAAAGGTATTTAAAAAGTAACTATAAGGAAATCTCTAATTTAAAATATTATAAAATCAAAAAGGAGAAAGGAATAGATAAAAAGAAAAAAAATCAGTCCAGTTTTAAAATATAAATATAAAATCATATATAAAAAATCAAGCAATGAAAAAAAAATATTACTTTGACATTCTTGTTTAAAATCTCCACTTAATCACTTCTGTCAAAACTTTTACAGATTCTTTCTTTCCTTTAGGGTGTCTTTTCAAATCTTAAAATATAAAAAAAGTTCTCACCAAACCAGCACACTCTCTCTTTCTGTTCTCTTCCGTTTCGGAGCTGTCCCAACTTCAGCAGCTTTAATAGCTGCTTCTTTGCTGCTGGCAAAAAGAGCTTCTCTAGGATCTGCCAGGAACCTTGCGATGTCCCTGAGATCGTCAGGATGCACTTTTTACATTCACCATGTCTTTGGGACAGTTTAGATCCAATCGGACTGTCCAGGAGCAAAGATATCGGCATAGATCTCAGACCTCCAAGATCTCATCCTGTATCATTGCAATGCCAGCTCCACCCTCCCCTATAGATGTACTTTCATGAACCATTGAAAGGAGAAAATGGCTCACATGCTTTGCCCAAGAGGGTGATAGGCAACAGGCTTTTAAGGGGCTGCCAGAAAGAGGGAGGGGGGCAATGTATTTTCCAAAGCACCAGAAGGATGGAAAGTAATCAAGGAGAGAAGCAACCTAAAAGTCAGGAGAAACTTCCTGATAGTGAGAACAATTAAAGCCCATGTCCCACTGCACCAACGAATGCAAAGAGGATGTAAAATGGACAAAAAAGCTTGCCATCCATTGGAAAACGCGATGCATCCATTGTGTACTCACTGCGTACGTGTTTCATACGCTCCATCCATCAAACATCTGTCTACTGCTATTTCATCCGCTCAAAAGGTTTTGAGCTGCACAAAACTTTTTGAGCGGATGAACTTTCCACCACATACGATGTACATCCGCGACACATATGGGCAACAAACGTTCTACGTCCGTTGTCATCCATTACACATCCGCTGTATCCTCTCGGCATCCTCTGGCCATCCCCTCAACTCACATCTGCTGCAGTTGAAAGTGGAAAGAGGGAGGAAGCAAAAGGTAAATGGAACGTCCACATAGCGTTAGCAGCATGGAAATAGAAAGGATGTAAGCGGATGCATCTTGTATATAAAGCATTAAAACGGACAAAACGTTTGTATATGGGACGTATCTCGGATATTTAGGATGTCTGGAGTATGCCTAGAGTATGTGGAAGGACACCTAGCAGAAAACCGACATTTCCTATAAAAAGGGGGAGGAAATCACCTGGATCTCACTATCAGTCCAGCAGCCGTGGTGTACAGACCTCTTCACTATTGGTCTTGCTCTTCCATATCATCCATTGATCTCCACCAAGGATCATCACACACTCCTTATGGTAGCTGCCATTATTCAACACCAGAACCAAGCCTGTTCAGACTGTTTAACCTTTTCTACGCAAGGAGAAGAAAGAGACATCCAAGAGCTGTGTGGGTCCAATGATGGATCGGGAGAAGAGTGGAGTTTGGACTCTATGACAAGCTGATGGGTGGAGCTGAGGAATGAAGACACTTGTGCATTCCAGCAGTTCATGAGGATGCCACCAGCCATGTTTGACGAAATTGTTGAGCGTCTGAGATCCAGGTTGACCAAGCCGAGCACCAACTTCCATCCTAGCCTGGACCCTGGACTGAAGGTGGCACTGACTCTGCACCACCTGCCCTCTGGAACCACATACAGAAACATGCAGTATGCCTGGAGGGTGCCACACAACACCATCATTAAAGTGGTCAGAGAAGTGGTGCAGGCCATCATCGAAGAATACGTGGAGGAACTCCTCCAGTGTCCCACCACTGAAGAAGGCTGGAGGAAAGTTGCAGAACAGTGGTATCAGGGGTGGAACTTTCCCCACACCATTGGAGCCATAGATGAGAAGAACGTAGCCTGCAAAGCTCCAGCCAACTCAGGGTCCTCTTATCACAACTACAAGGGCTTCTTCAGCATCATCCTCTTTGCCATGGTTGATGCTGACTAAAAGTTCATGTACAATGATGCTTCAGGCAATGGGTTTGCTTCAGATAGCCAGGTATACAACGCCAGTGACTTCAAGGATGGGTTGGAACGCAACCTCATCATGGGTTTTCCAGATCCAGACCCTCTACCCAATGACACAAAAGATGTGCCCTCCTTCATCGTGGGTGATGACGCCTTCTCCCTCAGAACCTACCTCATGAAGCCCTACACCTCCAGACTCCTCACCCGTGAAGAGAGGATCTTCAACTACAGGCTGTCCAGGGCAAGACGGGTGGTGGAGAACGCTTTTGGCATCCTGGCCAACAGGTTCCAGGTATTTCTCACCACCATGAAGCATCACCCAGGGACTGTGAGGAGCATCGTGGAAGCTTGCTGCATCCTGCACAATCTCATGCACACCCACTACCCAGTGTTGCAGAACAGGCTTGGGGACATGGAGCCTGGTGAATGGAGGCAAGGATGAAACCTAATAGACACTGTGGATGTACAAGGCCCCAACAGAGCTTCACATAAAGGGAAGAATCAGCGCAACCTACTGAGACACTAGTGCAACTCCCCAGCTGGAGCAGTGGAGTGGCAAGACAGAATGGTAGATGGTTAATGGATGCTTCCTTAAGCCTGTCTCATAACACTGATGAGATTGTGCCATGTATGTTGAGTGGCCCTACAATGAATAGGGCATTAATAAAGAGCTTTGTTTATTTTGAAATGTGTTGATCAATGAATAAATTGTTATTGATAAAAAAGGGCCATGTGTGTGGCAGCTGGGAGGGTGGACCATACAGTCCCACTATGCTTGCACTGGAGGTTTATCTATCCCACAGCTATCCTTACCTATCCCAGAACTATCCTTACCCACCCCACAACTATCCTTACCCATCCCACAATTATCCTTACCTATCTCACAAGAATGCAAAGGCTTAACCATTTTTTCAAAGTTTTCACCAACACTTTATTCAGTAAATAAAATGAACCAAGTGTGTGAAACAAAGATAACCTTTATTAATAACTGTCTTAAGTAAACTGTGTGACTTTATTAAAAAAGCAAAAAGAACCAAGTAAAGTGTCTTAAGCAAAGATAAATTGAACAGGGAACAACTCAGTCTCTGGCACTATTCTCAGTCACTCTGAGGCATGTCCATGGTCTCAGCTGTCGAGTGGCCAGGGACTGTGGAGGTGGCTGTGGCTGGAGTGCTGGTCTGAGGCACCATTGGGGTGCTTGGCCACGAGAGTACAACAGGGGATGGTGTGTTCAGGAAGCTCTCAGAGAGCTGACTCATTCACGTGAGGTTGAGAGGCCCTTCCTCAAGGACCTGGGATGTCAGGCACAGTACTGATGACAAATTTTCTGTTGAGGGGCTTGGCTGTGGGGTGGAGGAAGGAGGAGTGTAATGGGGCTGTCTGGTCTGCAGCTGGGTCAGGTGAGGCATCTGTGGCGTGCAATGTACCTGGGCCTGGACTGGGAAGGGCTGCCTCTGCTGTGGGAAGTCCTGGTACTCGTAGCCTTGGTAGGTGATGGGCTGTTGAAAGCCATGGAAGGGCTGTGACATCGCCTGGGGTGCAGGAGCAGTCCTGGAGTGGGTTGGAGCAGATTCAGCTGGGCTTGGAGGGTGGTGCAGCAGTGCTGTTATCTTCTCCTTCATCACCTGGTACTGGGCCTTGGGCAGGTCCATGAGGGTCTGTACGTGATGAAGGGCTTGCGGTTCGAAGATGGTATGTTGCTGTGGACCAGCTGAGGGAGAAGATCTGTGCTGGTTTTGATTGTGTCCCTGATCTCCAAGAGGACAGTGTGGCTCTGGCTCTCCAGTCTGCCTCTCTGCCTGCTTTCTGTGGAGTTGGAGCTGGGGGTGGGGGTGGGTTGGTCTCTGGCTGCTGCTTCTTCTTGCTGCATTTGAGACAGGGGATCCTCCACGTCCTCTGGCATGGGGAGTGCAGCTGTCGGGGTGGGGGTCTCTGCCGTGGGGCCCTCCAAAGACACCTGCCTGGACAGGGTAGCTGTCTCCTGGCTGGAAGAGGAGTGGCTGTCTGTGGGCTGTCTGAGGGAGAGGGTTGACAGAGGGGCTGCTCCTCGGTGGCGGACCTCACCCTCCAGGAAACTGCACTTGGCCATGACGTACATTTCCCAGTCAGTGAGCTTGACAGCAGCCTGCCCAGATTTCTTGAGGTGCAGCTTGCCATACCAGGTGTGCATGTGCTTCCACCATCCCAGGAGTACATCTGAAGTGTAGCCCAGGCTCTCTGCCTTGTCTCTCCACACTGTCTGCTTTTTGTTGGTGTCAAGATAGAGTCTGTGGCCCTTTCTCCACAAGTACTCATATCACATTAACGACAGTAGTGATGAAATTCTTCAAAAGACTGGTTCTCCTACACCTTAGGGCATGCCTCCTACAAGACTCTGACAAACATAAGTTTGCCTACAGGGGGAACAGGTCTACCGATGACTCCATAGCTACTGCCTTACATTCTGTACCGGGCCATCTGGAGAAACCCAGAAACTATGTCAGGATATTTTCATTGACTACAGCTCGGCCTTCAAAGCTATCCTGCATCCTTATCGAAAAGCTGACTGACTTGAATTTTCCTTCTTCCATCTGTGACTGGATCAAAGATTTTCTGAGGGACTGACCATAAACAGTGAGGGCTGGATTTGTCACATCTACCTCCCTGAAGCTTAGCACTGGCTTCACAAAGGGCTGTGTACTCAGTCCCTACCTGTACTCACTGTACACACATGATCATCTGACCCATCCAATGTGATCATTAAGTTTGCATATGATACTACTCTATTGCTCTCATTACAGATGAAGACGAAACAGTGTACAGGGGGGAGGTTCAAATATTATCCTTATGGTGCCTAGAAAACAACCTGCACCTACACATCATCAAGACAAAGGAGATGGTGTTAGACTTCCAGAAGAAGAGAGAGGAACCTGCCTCACTTTACATCTAGGGGGGTAGTGTGGAGAGAGTTTCCTCCTTTAAATCCCTGGGAGTCTACCTCAGCAAAGATCTCATCTGGAAAATCAACACAACCTAGGTGGCCAGAAAGGCCCAACAGAGACTCCATTTACTTAGGGTCTTGTGAAAGAATAAAGTGAAACAATGACTGGTGACCTCCTTTTACCGGTCCACAATAGAAAGAGTCCTCACATATTGCATTATGGTGTGGTATGCTGGCTTGACAGCTGAGATAGAAAGACATTACAGAGGGTAGTGAGCACAGCACAAAACACAGTGGGCTGTTCCCTGGTACCATTAGATGACATCACTAGGGCCTTAGAAAAGTGAGGAAAATCTTCAGGGACAAACTCATACCCCAGTCAGCACTTTTTCACTCTTCTACCGTCAGATAGGAAATATAGAAGCATAGCCAGCCATACCAACAGTCTGAAGAACAGTTTCTATCCATGGGCTGTCAGACTTCTGAATGGAAAATAACTTCATGTCAACATAGTATGACAGGCTTGTGGGGTTGGCACGTTGTGCAACAAGGTCACGTAGGGTGGATCTAGGTTAGGGACTTCTGTCCTCACTGTGAGGTGTGTGTGTGTGTGTGGGGGGTACATGAAGGGAGGCTCAGCCAATCTCACTGTACATATGTTGTACTCTGACAATAAAGGTAATTAACTATAGATTCTCCTGCTTGAGTAGAGGGCTGGACTAGAAAACCTTCAAGGTCTATTCTATTCTATTCTATTCTATTCTATTCTATTCTATTCTACTCTACTCTACTCTACTCTACTCTACTCTACTCTACTCTATTCTAAGCTGCCTATCCTCATCTGTGTGGGTTCAGTCACATATTTTTTTTCAGCTTTGCTCATTATTCTACTACATTTTAATGGTGCTTACAGGTTGTTCAGGATTAATGAGGCAAATGTCCCCAGTCATAAACCATTTAAGTATACATTGCTAATGCTAAATTTCATAATTTAATTGGGATTAATCTTTTTTTTTAAAAAAATGAGATGATTAATAGCTATATTAGCCCTTAAACTATAAAAGCAGCCCCATGTGTATTTTGACACCATGCTTTATAATGAACTAGGATCTTATCTGCTACTTAAGTTAACTTAAGGTTAAGAAAGATTTTTCCTCCTTCATTTGGACCATCAGGATCAGAACCTCTGAGGCAACTTTGATGGATTGAAACTCATTTGAGGATTTGAAAGGAAGGGATCTTTTGCTCCTGAGCAGATACATAGCTTTCAAGTAAGGAAGGAACAAGACAAAAGTGTAGACCATGACTATGCTTATGCAAACTAGTGAGGAAGGAACAAGACAAAAGTGTAGACTATGACTATGCTTATGCAAACTAGAAAGCAATGAATAAAAATGGATTATGTGTATTTATTTTAATCCAAAACTCCATGTGATCCTGCAATTAAAAAGAATCACCCTGTTATTCACGTACAGGTTCAGATAATCCTCAATTTATGTCTGCTCACTTAGCAAACTTTTGAAGCTATAAAGGACCCTCCCCCAAAAAGTTATTTACAACCTGAGTCTGATGGTCAGCCCCCTACATTCATTTGACCACATTTTGGGTGCTCAACAACCAGCCTGCATTTACAACTTTTGACAGCATCCCATATTCACATGACCACAATTCATTTTTTGCGGAAAACTGGCATTTAAAACGTCTTGCTCTCAAGTCACGTTTCCAACTAATTCTACTAATTCATCTGAAATGTATATTACTTAATTCTTGCTTTTGCTGAACTTCCTAGCTACCCTAGTTTTGCTACTGAGGACTGTGATTGCAGAAATAAGGTCTAATTTATAAGGGAAACCTGCTGCTCATTTTTGTGGATCTTAACACTTCCAAAGTTGCAGTGTAACAATTCTTATCTAAGGAAGGTCAATGAACCTATTAACATGTATGTATGAGTGTATGTGTGTGTCATTCATTCTCCAAATCCTTCTGAGGATCACATATAAAAGGCTAAAAACATCCTCATCACTGTCATGCTTTTACCTCTTCCTCCTATCAGCAAAATAATGACAACAGATTAAAAAAATAACAGGGATTTAACTTAAAAATATTCTATTCCTAAATTCTGCAACTACTTTCTAGGTATCTTGGTATCTCAGTCAGTGTTTTATGTGTTATCTGTTTGTGTTGTGTACCCTCTGAACAGAAAAAGAAATCTTACCTGAATGGTTCTCCCTTCTCCACATTGAGCTGACAATGATTCTGAGCTGGTATAAAAAAGCCTTTTTTCCCTTCTTGTGGATTAAAGTTTGCACCCATTCAGTCAGTCTGAAAAAAAGAGCAAGAATGCTAGTAGCCAGCCAATTTGGCAGCTTCTGTCAACCTTGTCAGTTGGCAAGACAGTTTCTGAAACCATACACCTAAAATGCCCAGCTAAATCAATGTCAAGCTTTTTGTATTCCCTAGGGCTTCTAACAATGAAATTCTACTGTTAATGTTGTGGGTGACAAAGATCTTAAGAAGGGGTCTCCCAGTTTGGCATCAGCTAGTAAACCAGTGACATGAGATGAAGAAGGGAAAAGGGCAAATAGATACATGTTAGAAGTTTTTTTTACAGACAGCACTTTGTTCAGCCAGGGCTTCTTTCCACCATAGATTGTTGAATAAATTACAATTGTCTGGGTTCCCTGAATATGTTAACAATGCTTGAATTTACACAAAATATAAACCATGGTTTTTAATCTGGCAAATAAAAATGCTTACTTCTACAATGAGGCAAGTCCCAACCAATCCAATCACAATATGGCTTAGGGCAATATTGATTTTGTAGTTTATCCAATATTGAATTTGTACTCTTCAGGATTGAGGCAGGTAATAAGCATGAATAGTACAGTACTTTGCTTATACTTGTGTCATTGATCATTGTAAAGGGGAGGAATTCTCCTTCCAGCAGCCTGGTCAAAGGAGATGCTGATTAGTTCACTTTTGTGTTTGTGATGGAATGTAATCCAAATTCTGGTAAGTGACAGTGTGCATTCTGGAGAATACCACTAGCAGTAGCATTTAGACTTACATACTGCTTCATATTGCTTTACAGCTCTCTAAACCTCCAACAAGCTGGGTCCTCCTTTTAATGACCTCAGAAGGATGGAAGGCTGAGTCAACCTTAAGCTAGTCAGGATCAAACTCCTAGCAGTGAGCAGAGTTAGCATGCAATACTGCCTTCTAAACAGTGCACTGCCATGGCTCAAGAAGTAAGACATAACTCAGTTCTGATAGATTGTGTGAGAGAAAGAGGGTGAATGCAGCTTCTCCCTAATTATTCCCAGACCTCATGTAGGTGTTACTTTGCTTTTATTTGGCAAGATTATATCAATAGGTGAGGACGAATAAAGAAATCTGTTTGTAAGAATCACAATGTGCCTGATATTATTCTCTTGCTGAAAACAAAGGAAGGCTTTCTATTTGAGAAAATATAGCATTTCATATATATATTCTGATTTGTCTTAATATCCTAGAGATCTAAAGGATGAACATTAGCATATTTAGACTATTGCTCATTTTTAATTTTTTAACTCAATGTATCATTTGTTAAATTAATGGCCAAGTCATTTTTTAAAGTCTTCCAGATGGCTCCAGCTTTCAGGCAGTATTGAATGTTAACTACTGATGGCTTTAAAAATAATAAAGAAATGGGAGGGGTGCTCAACAAGGGAATACCTTTTCTCCTATTTTAATGAAAAATCTTGTAAGAAAGGTCAGTGAAGTATAAGAAATCAATCATTCATAAGCCATCTTAGATTCATGCTAAAATATTTATGAAAAATAAACTCAGCCTGACAAGACAAAGTTCAGCTCATAGGCCTCTTATGACAACATGCCCAGGTTCTGTAAGAGTTAGTGTGTAATTATCAAATTAATGGGGAACTAATGGAGATGTGTCCAGTTTTACTGCAAAAGTCTGCAAACAGCAAGTAAGTAACATGACTGAAAAGAACAAGAAGCTAAAGCCCCTGTCCCACTGCACCAACGGATGTAAAGAGGATGTAAAATGTTAAAAAAACATTGGAAAACGCTATGCATCCATTGTGTACTCATTGCATACGTGTTTCATCTGCTCTATCCGTCGAGCATCTGTCCACTGAGATTTCATCCGCTCAAGAAGTTTTGAGCTGCACAAAACTTTGTGAATGGATGAACTTTCCACTGTGTACAATGTAAATCCGTGACATACGAGCAATAAACATTCTATGTCCGTTTATCATCCGTTAAATGTCCACTGTATCCTCTCTGCATCCTCTGGGCATCCCCTCAACTCACATCCACTGCAGCTGAAAATGGAAAGAGGGAGGAAACAAAAGGTACACGGAATGTCTTCACAGCATTAGTAGCATGGAAATAGAAAGGATAAGCAGTGAACGGTTTGCATCCTAGATACATCCTCTAGGCTTCCTATGAACATCTGTTTAACATCCCCACGACATACTACCCACGTCTGTTCTTTTGCTTTCTTTTCTGTTCTGTTTATTCAAATTTTTGCCACTTTTTGGAGCAGATGACAACAGATGGAGCACCCCCGAAATTTTGCTCATGCGCTGTGTCCTTTTTGCATACGTTTTACATGCGTCGGCCAGTGGGACCTAGCCTTAAATAAAATAATTCTCCTATTTAATCCTCTCTAACATACTTGACAGATTTAACTAGAAACAAGTAAATAATTTTAATGTTCACTCCTCCTCCTCTCCACACACATTCCCACTAGGGTGCCTCCTCTCCACTACAACACTCCCATTAGAGTGCCTCCTTATTGTGTCTTAATATTACAGAAACAGACTGAGAGGTTACCCAAGTAAAAAATATATTTAATTATAAGATTAATAGTTGATTATCTTTTTCTCTCTTGATGTCAATTAAAAGGGTTGGGGAAAAAGTGGTAATTGTTTCATGCTACAACATAAAGATAGTTGACTTCCTCATATGGGAAAAATAAGTATGAATAAACCATGCAAGAATAGACTAAGTCTGGCTGAATTCTTGGTAATTATGTGATGGGAAGTATGCTAGTATACTGCATAGTGGAAATCCTGGCTTGATCATGGTTTTCCATCCAGTGGAAGAGTTTTGCATCTAGAAGTTGGTGTCTTGATTCCAAGTAAAGAACCCAATCAAGCTTAAGGGCCTGTCACATTGGCCGACGGATGCAAAACGTTTGTAAAAAGGACACAGCGGACGAGAAAATGTTCCATTCGTTGTTATCCGCTCTCAAAAGTGCCCCGAATTTGCATAAGCAGAGCGGACAACAACGGAAAGGAATGGACGGAGGGAGGATGTAGCCAGGATGTAAAATGAAAGCTCCACAGAAGCCTAGCGGATGGAAGCAGATAGAGGCAGATGGCACATCAGCAGGGCTTCCGGGGGAGCACAGCAAAGCGGACGCACAGCTGAAAGAGCGGATGCCGAGCGGATGCTGAGGGAATGAAGCGGATGCAGAGCGGAAGCCTAGTGGATGACTAGCGGATGACTAGCGGATGCAAAGCGTTCACTGCGCATGCAGGGAGGATGCATTGCATCAGCCCCATGGATATAAAGGGAAGCAGCTCACAAGCAGGTCACCAGAGGAAAGACCTGCTGCCAGACACAGCTCCAGCCAGCCAGCCAGCCAGCCAACAACTATGGGGAAGAAGATAAAGCCTCTGCCATCTGCTGCCAGCCCTGGCAAGAAGGACAGGGCCACCATCCCACCTCCTGGCCCTGACTCTGCTTCTGCTGGGGCTTCTGCTGCTGGGGCTGACTCTTCTGGTGCTGGAGCTTCTGCTCGCGCTGCTCCTGGTGCTGGTGCTTCTGCTGGTGCTTACTCTGCTGGCGCTGCTCCTGGTGCTGGTGCTTCTGCTGGTGCTTACTCTGCTGGCGCTGCTCCTGGTGCTGGTGCTTCTGCTGGTGCTTACTCTGCTGATGCTGCTCCTGGTGCTGGTGCTTCTGCTTGTGCTTACTCTGCTGGCACTACTCCTGGTGCTGCTAGTCCTGCTGGTGCTGCTGGTGCTGCTGGTGCTCCTGGTACTCTTGGTCCTGCTGGTGCCGCTGGTGCTGCTGGTGCTTACTCTGCTGCTGCTGATCCTGGTCCTGCTGGTGCTGCTAGTGCTGCTGGTGCTGCTGGTGCTTACCCTGCTGCTGCTGATCTTGGTGCTGCTGGTGCTGCTGCTGCTGGTGCTGCTGCTGCTGGTGCTGCTGCTGCTGGTGGTGCTGCTGCTTTTGCTGCTACTGTTGTTGTTGCTGCTGCTGCTGCTGGTGGTGTGGAAGAGCAGCCCCTACAACCTCGAAGCTCCTCTGATGGGGGCCCAGATGGCCCTGCCAGAGGGAGGAAGAGGCATTCGCAAGAACGAGAATGGGAGAGGAGGCAGTACTCCATCGAAGAAGAACATGAGGATGAGGTGCTGGAATGGCTGAGGGAGAACGAGTATCTTTGGCAGAAGGGACACAGGCTCTATTGAGACACCAAAAGGAACAAGGCTGCTGGGAGAGAGAAGGCGGAGAGCCTGGGCTACACTTTGGAGGTGCTCCTCGGCTGGTGGAAGCACATGCACACCTGGTATGGGAAGCTGCACCTCAAGAAATCTAGCCAGGCCACGGTCAAGCTGACAGACCGAGAGACCTATGTGATGGCCAAGTGCAGCTTCTTGGAGGTTGAGATCTGCCACCAAGGAGCAGCCCCTCTGACAACCTCTCTCTCAGGCAGCCCGCAGAGAGCCAGTCCTCTTCTGGCCAAGAGTCAGCTCCTGTGTCCAGGCAGGTATCTGTGGAGCGTGCCACAACGGAGACCCCCCTGACAGCTGCACTCCCCGTGGCGGAGCGTGTGGAGGACCCCCTGACGCAGTGGGAGCAAGGAGAGGGCACTGCCACCAGAGACCAACCCACATCCACCCCCAACTCCACCTCCACAGAAAGCAGACAGAGAGCCAGAACGGAGGGGCAGAGCCACACTGTCCTGCTGGAGATCAGGGACACCATCAGAAGCAGCGTAGATCTCCTCTCTCAGCTGGTACACACCGACGTCCCATCCTCCAACCGCAAGCCCTTCCTCACCTACATCAATCTGACCCTCATGAACATGTCTGAATCACAGTACCAGGTGATCAAGGACAGGATCACTGGATCCAGACCCAGTTGAACCTGCTCCCACCCAGTCCAGGTCTGCTCCTCCACCCCAGGTGATGTCACTGCCCTTCCAAGGCTTTCCACAGGCCCTCACCTACCAAGGCTACAGCTACCAGGAGGTCCAGCAGCACAGGCAGCCCTTCCCAGTCCAGGCACAGGTATATCATACGCCACCAGTGCCACCAATGCCACCCACGCCACCGATGCCACCCACACCACTGATGCCACCCATGCCACCGATGCCACTCATGCCACAGATGCCACCCATGCCACACCTTGCTCAGCTGCAGACCAGACAGCCCCACTAAACTGCTCCTTCCTCCACCCCACAGCCAAGCCCAGCCTCAGAACATCTGTCATCGGTATTGGGGCTGACACCCCATGTCCTGGAGGAAGGGACTCTCAACATCACAGGACTGAGCCAGCTCTCTGAGAGCTTCCTCCACACACCGTCCCCTGTTGTCCTCTCGGGGCCAGGCACCCCAATGACACCTCAGACCAGCACTCCAGCAGCAGCCACCTCCACAGCACATGGACCCTTTGTTAAGCCTGGGTTCCCCAACCAGGGTTAGGGAGACAAGCTAAACAGAATGTGCAGCGTTAATCAGATAGGCACACAGAAAAATGAGTGAGCTAAGCTTGTATGTTTATTAACATACAGTAAAAATAACAGATACGCTTGTGCTATCAAGAATATAGTTTATTCCATTATAAGTTCATAGCATAGTCAAAATAACAGTCCAATAGTCATGTATCATTTAGTCAGTCCATTCAGGGATATTCAGTTAGCAAAGTCCATGTAGAATATCCTATGTCAGTTCACTTACAAATTAGTCCTTTGTTCTCTCTCCCGTTCGAGCAATGCAGTCTTGATTCCAAGCAGTAATCAGGGATCATCAAAGCCAGAGAGAGAGCAAGCTGTAGTCTTGCTTCTTTTTAAAGTGCTTTCACAACCACTCCCTTAATTACTATCCCACAGTTAAAGTTGCAGACACTTTAACATACAAAACTATGATTCATAGTTATTATTTTACCTAAACCAGTTAGGGTAAACAATGTTTTCCCTAACACCCTTCACCCCCGAGACTGGGCACACCTCAGAGTGACTAAGAAGAGTGCCAGAGACTGGGTGGCTACCTGTTGACTTTATCTTTGCTTGGGACACTTGGGTCATTTTGCTTTTACAGCTTGTTATTAATAAAGATTATCTTTGTTTCACACACTTGGTTCAGTTTTTTTAGTCAATAAAGTCTTGGTGGAAACTTTTAGAAATGTTTTAAGCCTTTGCCTGCTTGTGGGATGGGTAAGGATAGCAGTAGGGTGGGCAGGGATACCTTTGGGATGGGTAATAGCTGTGGGATGGGCAGGGATACCTTTCGGATGGGTAATAGCTGTGGATGGGCAGAGATACCTGTGGGATGGGTAATAGCTGTAGGATGGGTTAGGATACCTGTGGGATGGATAATAGCTGTAGGATGGGTTAGGATAGCAGTGGGATAGATAAACCTCCAGTGCAAGCGTAGTGGGACTGTATGGTCCACCCTCCCAGGTGCCACACCTTTGGCCCTTTATTATCAATAGCAATGTAATCACTGATCCACACATTTCAACATAAACACAACTCTTTATTAAATGCCCTGTTCATTGTAGGGCCACTCAACATACATGGCCCAATCTCATCAGTGTGATGAGACAGGCTGAAGGAAGCATCCATTAAGCATCTATCATCCTGTCTTGCCACTCCACTGCTCCAGCTGGGGAGTGGCACCAGTGTTCCAGGAGGCTGCGCTGCTTCTTCCCTTCACGTGAAGCTCTGTTGGGGCCTTGCACATCCTCAGTGTCTATCAGGTTTCGCCCTTGCCTCCATTCACCAGGCTCCATGTCCCCATTGCCTTGCTGGAGGTCCACGAGCCTGTTCTTCAACACTGGGTAGCGGGTGCACATGAGATTGTGCAGGATGCAGCAAGCTTCCATGATCCTCCTCACGGTCTGTGGGCGATGCTGCATGGTGGTGAGAAGTACCTGGAACCTGTTGGCCAGGATGCCAAAGGCGTTCTCCACCACCTGCCTTGCCCTGGACAGCCTGTAGTTGAAGATCCTCTCTTCACGGGTGAGGCATCTGGAAGTGTAGGGCTTCATGAGGTAGGTTGTGAGGGAGAAGGCGTCATCCCCCACGATGAAGTAGGGCACATCTTGTGTGTTGTTGGGCAGGGGGTCTGGATCTGGGAAACCCATGATGAGGTTGCGTTCCAGCCCCCCCTTGAGGTGACTGGCATTGTATACCTGGGCATCTGAAGCTGACCCGTTGCCTGAAGCATCGATGTACATGAACTTGTAGTCAGCATCGACCATGGAGAAGAAGATGATGCTGAAGAAGCCCTTGTAGTTGAAATAAGTGGACCCTGACTTGGCTGGAGCTTTACAGGCCACGTGCTTCCCATCGATGGCTCCACCGGTATGGGGGAAGTTCCACCTCTGATACGACTGCTCTGTAACTTTCTTCCATTCTTCTTCAGTGGAGGGGCACTGGAGGAGCTCCTCTTTGTATTCTTCGATGATGGCCTGCACCACTTCTTTGACCACAATGCTGATGGTGTTGTGTGGCACCCTCCAGCCATACTGCATGCTTCTGTAGGTGGTCCCTGAGGCCAGGTGGCGCAGAGTCAGTGCCACCTTGAGCCCAGGGTCCAGGCTGGGCCGGAAGTTGGTGCTCTGCTTGGTCAATCTGAGTCTCAGCTGCTCCACAACTTCGTCAAACATGGCTGGCAGCATCCTCATGAAGTTCTGGATGCACGAGGGTCTTCGTTCCTCAGCTCCACCATCAGCTTGTTATACAGTCCGTACTTGGCTCTTCTCGTGATCCATCTTCGGACCCAGACACTTTTTGGCTGCCTCCTTTTCTTCACATAGAGCAGGTGAAAGAGCCTGTAGATGGCTTCACACTGTTGTAGAATGATGGTGGCTACCAAAAGGAGTGTGTGATGATCCATGGTGGAGATGACTGGATGCTGTGGAAGAGCAAGAGCCAGATGAAGGCTGAAGAGGTCTGCACAGCAGGGCTGCTGGAATGAAAGTGAGATCCAGGTGAGTTCCTCCCCTTTTTTATAGGAAATATAGGTTTTCTGCTAGGTGTCCTTTTGCATCCTCTAGGCATCCTGCAGACATCCTAAATATCCGAGATACATCCCCTATGTGAACGTTTTTTCCATTTTAATGCTTTGTATGCAAGCTGCATCCGTTTCATCCTTTCTATGTCCGTGCTACTGATGCTGTGTGTCCATTCCATGTCCGTTTCACTTCCTCCCTGTGTCCGTTTTCCGCTGGAGCAGATTTGAGTTGTGCGTATGCGCAGCGGATGCCTAACGGATATAGGAGACGTGTAACGGATGACGACGGATGTAGAACGGATGTTCCCTGTATGCATTGCGGATGCAGAACGGATGCGTTGGATACATTTTCCACTCAAAAAGTGTGCAGCTCAAAACTCTTTGAGAGGATGGAATGTCAGTCGACGGATGCTGGACGGATAGAGATGATGAAAAACGGACGCAGTGAGTACAGAACTGAAGCATCGCGTTAACCAACGGATGGCAAGTGTTTCTCTCCGTTTTACATCCTCTTTCCATCCATTGGTTCTGTGTGACCGGGGCTTTAGTGGCTTAAATCAGACTCTGTAGTGGTTAGCCAGCAGCCGGTGCAGATGGCTGAGGAGAGCAATGACTCTGATGAGGGGCCAGGACCATCAGGGAGTGGATTGCTGCCTTCAGGGATTGTGGGGGTTGGCAGCAGTGACGAGGTGGTTCCCGAGAAGCCTTTGCCAAGTGCACATGAGCGCAGGATGATTCATAGAAGAGAACAGCTGGAGCAGCACAGGTGACTCGGGAGTAAGGATGAAATGTAACGGCCTCCCCCTCCAGAGAATATAAGCCTGGATTCAAAAGGTTTTTGCTTTTGGAGAAAGCAAAAATATTCTAAGGACTCAGCATTGTGTGTTGGAGACTCTGGCTTATCTGAAGAATTCTGTCAAGGCTTTTCTGATTGGACTACTTGGCTGCAAGCCATCTTTTATCTAAAAAAAGGTTATTTGTAGATTAAAACTGGGAAGTTTTGAGTTGCTGTGTTTGAGATTTTCTTGCTGGTAACAGGGTTGGGTCAGAACAGGCTCAAAAGACCTTTTATTGAGTACATCATATTGGCATGTAGAAAGGTGAAGCTAGTAATTCCCACTTTATAAGTAGTTAAAAGAACAGAAACTCAGGTGTCCTAGGTCATGTTAACCAATCAGTCTGGTAGCAGCTTCCCCCTTGGTCTCAGCAGAGGTTTGTTGTCATGATCTTAGCTTTCACACTGAGTCTGGTTGATGTTTTATCTAGTGGATTAAGGCACCACATTCTAATAACTTATGACACACACACCTTTCCCCAAGAGTGGCAACTGAGAAACAAAATGAAAGTAAGCATGGCTTCTGCTGAAGTTGTTTTGAAAGTTGACAGTTAGAATATGTGAAGATTGCTCCCCAGAGTCACATACAGCATGTGATCAATAGCACACTGACAATAAGGCTCATGCCTATTGATTAAAATAGATTCCACCCAGATTCCTGATGGGTGCAATTTTTTTATATTTTATATCCAGTAGCATTCAGCTTTGTGATATGCAAGCCAGAATGAATTTTGCCTAACATTTGTTCTTCTTTAGATGCAGATGAAATTGGTATTCATTTCAGAAGCTTTACAAGGCAGTTTGGAGGTCTCTTCTATATTTTTCTGTTTAAAAGCCTGATATGCTTATAATAGTTACAGTCTATGAAGAAAGTCACATGGTTATTCTAGGGAGCGTAAGAAAAAGGAACCATATTCTTCATAAAGTCAACAGTGATATAGATAAACCAAGTAGTAGAAGCAGAATCTTAAGAATTGTGGGGTAGGACCTTCTTAAAATAAAGGTAGTGTCAGGGTTCTAGTTAATACACCCAATTGAATCAAAACTCCAAGGCAGGCATACCCCTCAAAGTACAAATTTATTAGGCATGTCATATTGGCACATCTAGGGAAAACCCGACTCAGAAGGATTGAGGTTTTCCTTGTCCAAATCAAGCCCCAAAGTTCTTTCCCTCAGGTCACATGTCCATTACATGGCCCAACCAGGTCACAGCCACCATCCTGACTGGCTTTGGTCCACACCTCTCCAACACCTGGTAGAGCATCCTTGGCTCCCATGGAAAGAATATTGTTTTGGCTATACATCCCCAGCAATTTCTATTTCCCCCCTTAGGTTCTCACAACTCCAACTGGCCTTGCTGTGGCAGCCCTGAAGATGCTCTCAAAATGTCTCCAGTTTAAAAAATGGCTTCAAGAGAGACAGGTGATGTCTCTCTCACTCATCTCTTCCTTGGTGCAATCCGTTGAATTTCTATAGAGTATTTATTATTTAACAACAACAATAATTAATCTATCATGCCAAGGACAATTCACACATTCAGAAAACTAAAGAGGGTTCTCATAAGCTTCTGGTTCTTTGGTGAAAATACCCATGTATTTGAAGAACACATGAACCATGTGTTTGTTTATTTCATCAATCAGACAGGGAAGATAAGGTAAGGTCCATAATAATAGAAAAGTTTTGTACAATAATTTATGGTGATCTCTTTTGTACGGTTTGGGTTCAAATATGCGGAGCACCAATTTTTGTGTTGCAGTACACAAAGTTTGGTTGGGATTTTATAATTCTAGTTGGATTTTAAATGTATTGCATTGTTTTTCTAGCTTTAATTGACTTTTGTATACCACTAAAAACTGCATTGGATGGCCATATAAATGTTATAAACTGTTAATCAATTTTATAAAATTGTTATAGATCTTATAAAATATATTCATATTCTCAGCTCTAGAAACTGGACTGAGTAACACTGTTGCATTCATAATTGTTAATGAAAGTAGGTAATATATTTCTTTAGAATTTACTGGCTGACATCACTGAAGTGCTTTTGAATGGAGCAGCAAGTTAATATGCAATGATGACATATCATTTGAACTTTCCTGAACTTCTAATGTTTTTGATCAAGCAGCAGAAAGAAAAGCATTTAACAATTAACAACAGATATGTAGAACCACGAATGTCCCAAGGCTATATTTCACAATATTCCTACTAAAGTTTAGCAACAAAAATAATCCACCAGACTGATTGCTGGGTATCAATGTATCAGTGAATGATCTGGAACCATAGGGGATTAATTCTAGGGGTCTTACTGAATTTGACACACAAATGCTTGTTGAATGAAAATCAGTTGGGCTGTTTGGCTTTTGCTTTCTTCTTTCTCTCCCCTCCCTTGAAAAATAACAAGCTGTACCTTTTCACCCCGTATCAGAACATTTATTTTCAGGTGAATAAATAAATAGGCATACAATGTATCTCCTGCTTACTCATGCATACAATTTCATTTGCAGAGTTGTTGCCTATTCCAGTTTTTATACCATGACAAGGAAATCCTTGCTTGCTGAAGTCTTGATTGTTATTATGACCTGATTTCACATGGAGAATATTTATATATTGCTATAGAACAATGGTGGCTAACCTTTTTGGGCTCCTGTGCCAAAGATTGCATGTGCACCCAGAAGACAATGCATGCGGCTCCCCCATGTCCCCTGCGCATGCAAATGTGATTCTCCCTCCTACCCCCTTACCTGCAATACACACGTGTGTGCCTCCCAGCTGATTTTTGGCCCATTGAGGCCTTTTCCAGCCTCCCAGAGGCTTGAGGGAAGCCTTTGCTGCATTTAGAGGCCCAAAAATTGGCCCATTTCATCACTTCCGGTATTTCTGGAAATACCAGAAGTGACAAAATGGGCCTATTTTTCAGCCTCCAAAGGCTGCAGAGGCTTCCCTTGAGGCTCTGGGAGGCTGAAAAAGGTCTCAATGGGCCAAAAATTAGTTGAGAGGCATGTGCATGTGCAATGCAGGTAAGTTTAGCTAGGGCTCACATGCCTGCACAAATGGCTGTGCATGTGTGCCACAGACACCTGTGGCATGTGTGCCATAGGTTCACCATCACGGTCACAGAACCTATATTTTTTAAGATTATCGAATTTCAAAGGAAAACAAGAAATAAATTGGGTGAGCAAGATTAAAATCAGCTTTTTATTTCCCATTGGTATTGAGGCTGATTGCTCAAGTCAGGAAGGAAGGAAGGAAGGAAGGAAGGAAGGAAGGAAGGAAGGAACGGAGGGAGGGAGGGAGGGAGGGAGGAAGGAAGGAAGGAAGGAAGGAAGGAAGGAAGGAAGGAAGGAAGGAAGGAAGGAAGGAAGGGCTTTTTAGCTCATTGTGCAATACAATGTTATGTTTTTATTGCATTTTTAACAAGCTAGCATGCAAAGTAATCACCATAAAAAGAAGCCACAAGCTAATCTGGTCAATTAAAATAAAGTCTGTACAAAGTTGAGCTTAAGGCCCTGTCACACAACCCAACGGATGCAAAACGTTACTAAAAAGGACACAACGGACGAGAAAAATATTCCACCTGTTGTTATCCGCTCTCAGAAGGGGCAAAAATTTGCATAACCGGAGCGGATAACATGGAAAGGAACAGATGCGGGGAGGACGCAGGACGGATGAAAAGCGGATGCGGAACGGAAGCCCAGCGGATGGAAGTGGATGGGAGCGGATGGCACATCCGCTAGGCTTCCGGGGGACCTCAGCAAAGTGGATACGGAACGGATACAGCGGATGCACAGCAGACGCCGAGCGGATGAAGCGGATGCAGAGCGGAAGCCTAACGGATGCCTAGCGTTAATTGTACATGCGGGGAGGCCCCGCGGATATAAGCCCCACAGATATAAGGGAAGCAGCTCGGAAGCAGATCATCATTCAGAGGAAAGACCTGCTGCCGGACGGATTGACAGCCTAGCTGCCCTGCCTGCATGCCTGCCTGCAAGCCTTGCTGCCAGCCTAGCTGGCTGCCTGCCTGCCAGCCTTGCTGCCAGCCTCCCTGCCAGCCTTGCTGGCTGCCTGCCAGCCAGCCTTGCTGCCAGCCAGTCTGCCTGCCAGCCTTGCTGCCTGCCTTCCTGCCAGCCTTGGTTAATGTCTGCCTGCAAGCCTTGGTGCCTGCCTGTGTGCCAGCCTTCCTGCCAGCCTTGGTGCCAGCCTTCCTGCCAGCCTTGCTGCCTGCCTTCCAGCCAGCCTTGGTTCATGTCTGCCTGCAAGCCTTGGTGCCTGCCTGCCTGCCAGCCTTCCTGCCAGCCTTGGTGCATGCCTCCCTGCCAGCCTTGGTGCCAGCCTTGGTGCCAGCCTTGATGCCAGCCTTGGTGCCTGCCTGCCAGCCTTGGTGCCTGCCTGCCTGCCAGCTTTCCTGCCAGCCTTGGTGCCTGCCTCCCTGCCAGCCTTCCTGCCAGCCTTGGTGCCTGCCTCCCTGCCAGCCTTCCTGCCAGCCTTGGTTCCTGCCAGCCTCCCTGCCAGTCAGCAACCCCACAACCATGTGGAAGCACAGCAAGCCTCAGCCATCTACTGCCAGCCCTTGCAAGAGGGACCGGGCTACCATCCCGCCCCCTGGCCCTCACTCTGGTTCTGCTGGGGCTTCTGCAGCACGGGATCGCTCTTCTGGGGCTGGGGCTTCTGCTGCTTCTGCTTCTGGAGGAGCTGATGACAAGCACTCCAGCACCAGCCACCTCCACAGCACCTGCACCCTTCACCTCTGAGACTGAGTGACCAAGAGGAGTGCCAGAGACTCATTTTTCTTTTATAGCTTCTTGTTAAGAAAGTCTATTTTTGATTCACACACTTCCTTCATTTCTTTTTTTTAATAAAGTCTTGCTGGAAACTTTTAGAAATGGTTTAAGTCTTTGCATGCTTGTGGGATGGGTTAAGATAGCAGTGGGATGGGTTGAGATAGCAGTGGGATGGGTTGAGATAGCAGTGGGATGGGTTGAGATAGCAGTGGGATGGGCAGGGATACCTTTGGGATGGGTAATAGCTGTGGGATAGATAAACGTCCAGTGCAAGCGTAGTGGGACTGGATGGTCCACCCTCCCAGGTGCCACACCTATGGCCCTTGATTATCAATAACAGTGTAATCAATCATCCACACATGTCAACATAAACACAACTCTTTATTAAATGCCCTGTTCATTGTAGGTCCACCCAACATAAATGGCCCAATCTCATCCGTATGATGAGACAGGCTGAAGGAAGCATCCATTAATCATCTATCATCCTGTCTTGCCACTCCACTGCTCCAGCTGGGGAGTTGCACCAGTGTTTCAGGAGGTTGCGCTGCTTCTTCCCTTCACGTGAGGCTCTGTTGGGGCCTTGCACATCCTCAGTGTCTATCAGCTTTCACCCTTGCCTCCATTCCCCAGGCTTCATGTCCCCATTGCCTTGTTGGAGGTCCACGAGCCTGTTCTGCAAGACTGGGTAGCGGGTGCGCATGAGATTGTGCAGGATGCAGCAAGCTTCCATGATCCTCCTCACAGTCTCTGGGCGATGCTGAATGGTGGTGAGAAGTACCTGGAACCTGTTGGCCAGGATGCCAAAGGCGTTCTCCACCACCTGCCTTCCCCTGGACAGCCTGTAGTTGAAGATCCTCTCTTCATGGGTGAGGCATCTGGAGGTGTAGGGCTTCATGAGGTAGGTTGAGAGGGAGAAGGCGTCATCCCTCATGATGAAGTAGGGCACATCTTGCGTGTCATTGGGCAGGGGTCTGGATCTGGGAAGCCCACGATGAGGTTGCATTCCAGCCCCTCTGTGAGGTGACTGACGTTGTATACCTGGGCATCTGAAGATGAGCCGTTGCCTGAAGCATTGATGTACATGAACTTGTAGTCAGCATCGACCATGGCGAAGAGGATGATGCTGAAGAAGCCCTTGTAGTTGTGATAAGAGGACCCTGAGTTGGCTGGCGCTTTGCAGGCCACGTGTTTGCCATCAATGACTCCAACGATGTGGGGAAAGTTCCATCTATGATACCACTGCTCTGCAACTTTCTTCCATTCTTCTTCAGTGGAGGGGCACTGGAGGAGCTCCTCCTTGTATTCTTCGATGATGGCCTGCACCACTTCTCTGACCACAATGCTGATGGTGTTGTGTGGCACCCTCCAGCTGTACTGCATGCTCCTGTATGTGGTTCCTGAGGCCAGGTGGTGCAGAATGAGTGCCACCTTGAGCCCAGGTTCCAGGCTGGGCCGGAAGTTGGTGTTTGCCTTGGTCAACCTGGGTGTCAGCCGCTGCACAACTTCGTCAAACATGGCTGGAGGCATCCTCATGAAGTTCTGGAATGCCCGAGTGTCTTCGTTCCTGAGCTCCAGCTTGTTGTACAGTCCATCCTCTGCTCTTCTGGTGAACCATCTTCGTACCCAGATGCTTCTTGGCCGCCTCTTTTTCTTCCCGTAGTAGAGTTCACAGAGCCTATAGATGGCTTCACACTGTTGCAGAAGGATGGTGGCTGTCAAAAGGGCTTTGTTATGATCCACGGTGGATGCTGTGGAAGAGGAAGAGGCAGATGAAGGCTGCAGAGGTCCGCACCGCAGGGCTGCTGTTCTGAAAGTGAGATCCAGATGAGTTGCTCCCCCTTTTTATAGGCAGTATAGGTGTCCCTTTGCATCCTCTAGGCATCCTCTAGGCATCCTCTAGACATCCTTTATTATAAAGAATTTTATTAATTTTTAATAAACAAACATGTACAAACAAACACAAAACATAAAAAACATAAAATATCTTTTTGGACGGCAGTTTGATCCCGAGTTACATCTTTTTGTACAGAGATAAATTCAAGTTCATGCTTACTTTTAAATAACATTCCATTTCTTATTTATTATTTTGCATTTTCTATATAGCTTCTCCTCTCTTTTCACTCTCTTAATTCTATTATATTTATTTCATCTCAATTTAAATCATTATACTTATATCCTTTGTCTGTTCTATTTCAGCTAGCTATTTATCTTTTCTCATTAACACAAAGTTTCTTTTGTAATGACTAATTGGAGTATAATACCTTGTCATACTTATCCCTCCCCTAGTTTTAAAGCTTAACATAACGCATAATTTTCATTCGGATTCTGCGTAGTACATTCTAAAGATAAACTCAATATTTTGAAACAAGAGAAAAAAAAAATTTTTTTTTTAAATATAATATAATTAAAACAACAATCCATAGCAATTAAAGTTATATCATTCAAATTAATATTCATTTAAGTCTTAAACATTTTACACAATCCTTTCTAAATAAGTATCATGCTTCTATGGGAACACTTATAGATTTTACTTAATTACTTCCCCCTATTTCACTTATATTTTAAAATATTAAACAATAACAATGTTCCCATTTTTCTTTAATTCAATTCTCTCATATTTGATTTCATTTATTTTTATTTAAAAAGAAAAAATTT
>BLBF01000065.1:14976575-15058849 GCA_015471245.1 Laticauda colubrina | reverse complement strand
ATCTATCTATCTATCTATCTATCTATCTATCTATCTATCTATCTATCTATCTATCTATCAAACTATTTTCCGATTTACCTATCTACTTATTTATCTACTTACTTGCCTACTTATCTACCTACATCTGTCTATCTATCATCTATCTATCATCTATCTCAATCAGTCAGTCAGTCAGTCAGTCAGTCAGTCAGTCAGTCAGTCAAATCCAACTCATAAGTGACCCTGGGCAGCCTCCATTAGTCACATATTAATTTTGTTGTCAGCTCCTATTTCTTATATCTACAAGCTATGAGGCCTGAGAAAGTCTTCTACCTCTCTTTATGGGAATCTGTTATCTGGCTAGTTTAGGATGACTAGAAAGATCAACTGAATGTGACATAAGACAGCTTTGTATGTAACTTTGATATATTTCATTGTCATCATCTCATTAGCAAACTGGATGAAGGGACGCATAGTACCAATCCCAGGAACTGTTTTATTACTAAAATGCTGTAAACTCAGAAACCACCATCCTGCCTTCTTTGCTATTAATCATTTTTACTCAGTGGGATTCGTCTGAGCTTTTTCTTTTTAATAAAAGGAACAAAATCTGTCTCACACTCCAGACCAAAAATCTTTCAACCTGCTCCAGGTTAATTGCTGCTGTTTGTGCCATACATATTGTAAAGCTTTCATATTTGGCATTTTTACTCAAATAGACCCATAGAAAAGTCATTTTGTATGGCACAAAGCTGAAGCATTGCAACCTACAAAAGATATCATTTTTGAAAAATAAATCTCTTCCTCCCTTCTCCTTCTACTCTTTCACACATACATGCACAACATTGGAGATACTTTTTTTCCTTCCACAAATAAGAAAATGACAGCATTTTCTGCCTTAACCTATTATGGTTGCTAAGTAACAATAGCACAGTAGCTAGTATTTGCAGCAATGTTTGGTCTAAGGACCTGACAGTTTGATTAATTCTCCACGGTATCAAACCTGTGCTGTGAATATTTAAAACAGCTCAGCATTTATGTTGGAAGCTGTTTGCTATTGTCTATGATTTATATAGTGGATTTATAATGAAATGTGTCATCAAGACCTAGAAAATTCACATAATTGAGAATTGGGAGGGGGAACTAAGTTGGCTGCTTTACTAATCTTTATCTGCCTTCCCCTTCTATTTCAAACACGAGAACGTGCATTTTCACAATTGGGTGTGTGCTGAACGGAATGGTTATCTGTTTAGGCTGGGGGCAACAAGCATCAAGTGGGACAACCAAAGCTTCATTTGTTTTTATGAAAATGGGTATGTAGAAAGCTTCAGTTGCCTATTGTTTGATGCTATTGACTTCCTTGTATCTCTCTGTCTATCTTTAACAATATTCTATGTCTATTATTCACCTTTCCCGTAGATTTGTGGAAATCTATAATTACATTGAACATACGGGTAAACCATAACTTACAACCACAATTGAGCCCAGAATTAAAGTTGGTAAGTGACAAATTTGTTAAGTAAGTTTTGCCCCATCTTACAACTTTTCTCATTGTATTTGTTAAGTGAAGTGTAGTTGTTAAATTAGTAACATGGCTGTTAAGTGAATCTGGCTTCCCCATTGACTTTGCTGTTCAGAAGGTTGCAAAAGGTGTCCTTAGGATACTGCAATCATAATAAATATGAAAAAGTTGTCAAGCATCCAAATGTAAATCACATGACCATGGGTGTTAGGAATATTAGTCACCTAACAGGCATTTGGGTTAGAAATATATAAACCAGGAAAGACATTTTAATACTGTCTCTTTAAGAGTTTGCAAGAGCATGCAATTGGGTGTGGTTTTCTCAAACGGCCATAAGATGGAGCCAAAAATCTGGATTATCTTAGTCTGAGTCTCAGAAGAGAGTGTATCTCTGTATCCTTCTGTTGGAAAGTATTGCCGTTGCTCCATTTTTCCTAATTGACTGATATTACTGGATTGAATGTAAGTCTGATACTGAACTGTTTTTTGACACTGGACTTTGATATTTGGATTATCCCTGGATTGCAAAACTGACTGATTGTACCTGTGAATGACTTTGGACTGCTTATTTTGGACTTTGCTTAAACCTTTCTGGAAATAAAAACCTACATTTAATGTACAGTGTATCTGTGTGCTATTTATGTATTATTCAAACACTACTCTCAAATACGTCTCCCTGTAGGCACTCATTCTCCTAACAGGGAATTACCTCAACACTGGTTATGGGCCCAGGCCATACCAGGCTCAGATAATTGAGGGTTAGTGTGAATGCACAGTACTGTATACAGACAGCTGTTTACTGTTTAATTGTGATTTACTATCCTGGTAAAGATGACACAAGACACTTCAACAAGTCTGTCACTGATAACCTGGTTGGATGGAACAAACTATGTTTCCTGGTCTATGAAGTGCAGTCTACTTCTGCGTAGAGAAGGTTTATGGAATGTAGTTTGAGATCCACCAAATTAATTTATTGGGATCCAGAAAATGAGGAAGAGGCCAAGAAGCTTGCTGATTTTAACAGAACAAGGAACAAGCTCTTTGTATAATTGGACGAACACTGAGTGACCAGCAGCTAGTCCATATTCATGGAGAAGAGGGTGCTGCTAAGTGTTGGGAGAATCTGAAGAGGATTTATGTTCGTGACAGTGTAGGTGCACACATACATCTTATATGTAAACTGTTTAGAGCACGTCTTCTGAAAGGTGGAGATATGTCATGTTATTTAAACTTCATGAAAAGAACTTTTCAAGAGCTACATGAAAAAGAACTAATATTTTCAGAGCTGCATCAAGTTTACATCATTCTGTCCCCATTGGATGAAAGTTATGATGACTATGTATCTTCACTGGAAGTGCTGCCCAGAGATAAACTGACATTGACTGACATAACTGGAAGATTGCTAGAAGAAGCAAGAAGATGGCTTGATAGAAACCAGCTGAGGAAGGAACAACCACAAGAAGAGGATTTATCTTCAGCTGCCTATATTGTTAGGAAATGTTTTTTCTTGTGGGGCTAAGGGACATATAGCTAAATTCTGTAAGAAGGGAAAACAACGGAATACTGGCAAATACCGGAAGGCTAAGAACAATGTTAGTCTAGCTATGTCTAGCAATTCAGCTGGAAACAATGATTTCTGGGTTGTTGATAGTGGAGCATCACAGTGCATTACTAAAGATAGAAACAGGTTTGTAAATATGTTTGTAACAACATGAAACATGTTACAGGTTTGTAACAACATGTATCATTGGCAAATGGGTGGAAGATTAAAGCATCAGGTGAAGGTACTGCATATTGTTCTTGTATAAATGAACATTTAACTATGTTATATGTACCTAAACTGAAATTTAATTTATTATCAGTAAGGATTTTACTTAATATTGGTTATGTAGTAACCTTTAGGGGAGTTAACTGTATAATCGAGAAAGAGGGTAAAAGTGTTACTGCTACTTTAAAAAATGATTTATATGTGATACATGATGATCAGTTGAAGATGGCTAATTCAGTTTATAACAATGTTAAGCCACATAATGAATGTATACATTTACTGCATAGACGTCTAGGGCACATTAATTTCAAAAAGCTCAAACATTTCTGCTATCTTATGAAGAACAAAACAGAAACATTCCAACATTTCTTTAACTGGCTAAGGTTTGCTGAGAGAAAAATGAAAAGTAAAGTACTTTAGTAACTGATAATGGGACTGAATTTGTTATCAAAAGATTCCAAACAATGTTAAATTGGCTGGTGTCGAGCATAAACATTCTTCACCTTACAGACCACAACATAACTCGTTTATAGAACGAAGACGGCAAAGATTACAAGCCATAGCTCACACTATGTTATCTGATTCAGGTTTACCTGAAACACTGTGGGATGAAGGCAAAATGTGTAGTAACCATGTTTTGAACAATGTAGTTAATACAAGAACTGGAGAATTGCCATTCACTCATTGGCATGGCAGAAAACCAAATTGAAGTTACCTCCACAAATTTGGAGCTCCAGCATGGGTGCATATTCCCTCACAAGTAAGACTGAAAGGGCAACATAGAGCTAAGAAATTATTTTTTGTGGGTTATGAGGCCAACCATAGATCATTTAGATTTTGGGATCAAGGCACATCTCATGTTTATTGGAGTGACAGT
Source organism: Laticauda colubrina (assembly GCA_015471245.1). Taxonomy (NCBI): domain Eukaryota; kingdom Metazoa; phylum Chordata; class Lepidosauria; order Squamata; family Elapidae; genus Laticauda; species Laticauda colubrina. The sequence goes on along the minus strand of BLBF01000065.1, from coordinate 15,054,703 downwards.
GTAAAATTTCTTGAGCACGTTGGGTGGGATAGACTGGAACAGGAATCCAGCAATTATATTATTATTGACATCCAAATAGTCCCAAAAGATGATATCAGTAAACAACAAATAGCCATTAAAGAGGAAGAACAGGAAGAAGTAGAACAATAGGAGCAGGTGGCACAGCAAAGTCTACCAGCAAGCCCTGTATTACCAAGACGTTCAACCTGAGTAACATGACCACCTGATAGATATCAGGCTAGTGTTGTATGCCAAGTGAATCCAGTTCCAAATAACTACAGTCAATTAAAATTGTGTCCTGCTAATGTTCAGGCTGCTTGGCAGAAAGCAATGGATAAGGAACTAGAATCATTAAAAAGACTGGAGATATATGAAAACGTTAAGTTACCACCAGGTAAACATGCCATAGGATGCAAATGGATATATAAACTGAAGATAGCTGTAGATGGGACTGTTACCCATAAAGCCAGGTTAGTAGCACAAGGGTTCAATCAGACAGCACATGACTATGATGAGGTGTTTGCACCAAGTCTGAAGGCTACTACATTAAGAGCGGCATTAGTATGGGCAGCTAAAGAGAAATATAGTGTAAATCATTTGGATGTAGAAACGGCATATCTGCATGCACCATTGCAACATACTATATATTTAAATAAACCTTTAGGTCCCAAAAATGATAATACTGATAATAATGATTGCTGGAGATTGTTAAAGAATTAATGAAGATAGGCTTTGTAGATGGCATGGCTGATCCATGTTTGTTTAAAAAGTAAAATAATGGCACAATGTCATTACTATTATTATTTACTGATGACATAGCATTAATCACCAAAACTGAACAAGAAGTCACTGAGATAATTTCACTATTTGGAACAGAAATTTAAGATCAAACAGTTAGGAGAAATCAAACAATATCTTGGTTTAAAGATAGATAGAACTAGGGGAGGATACAAAATATCACAGGCAGATAAAATTAACCAATTACTAAAAAGTTATAACATGGAACTTTGTAAGTCGGCTAAAACACCAATGAATCAGGAGTTTAGCCATAGTGATGTTCAAAGTCCTGCTTTTGATAAGAACATTTATCAGTCCTTGATTGGTAGTTCATCTTATCTCAGTAACTGGTCAAGGCCAGATATCGCATACAGTGTTAATCAATTAGCGAGATTTAATACTGAGTCAACTAAAAGGCACTGGCAAGCTGCTAAACGTGTGTTCAGATATCTGAAACAGACAATGCATTATGCATTGTATTTGGAGCCTAAAGATGAACTGAATTTGACTGCATATGCTGATGCAAGTTTTGCTACAGACATAAATACACAGAAATCTACATCAGGTCCTGCTGTATTATTGGGAAAAGCATTGATTGGATGGAGATCTATTAGACAGAAACATCTAATTTTGTCAACAATGGAGGCTGAATTCTCATGTCTGTCTTTGTTATGTACAGATTTAGTTTTGTATAAGCATTTATTGATTGATATGGGAATTAATGTAACACATCCTACTGTTGTTTATGAAGATAACCAATCAGCAATACAGATGGCTTCAAATATTGCTGTTAAAACAAGAATGAAACACACAGATTTAAGATATTTAAATGTGAAACAATGTGTGCAAAATAAAATGATGAAACTAGAATACTGTATGTAAGAAAATATAGCAGATCATTTTACAAAGGCCCAAGGCTCCATAAAGCATAAGGCTAGCTGTGAAGATTATGGACTTGGAATGTAAGGTTGTACATATTGTCTTACCCAAAAGGGGAGAATGTTAGGAATATAAGTCACCTAACAGGTATTTGGGTTAGAAATATATAAACCAGGAAAGACATTTTAATACTGTCTTTTTAAGAGATTGCAAGAGCATGCAATTGGGTGTGGTTTTCTCAAACGGTCATAAAAAACTGACTGATTGTACCTGTGAATGACTTTGGACTGCTTATTTTGGACTTTGCTTAAACCTTTCTGGAAGTAAAAACCTACATTTAATGTACAGTGTATCTGTGTGCTATTTGTGTATTATTCAAACACTACTCTCAAATACATCTCCCTGTATGCACTCATTCTCCTAACGGGGAATTACCTCAACAATGGGGATGCTGCAACAATGTGAAATATGATCATAAGTCACCTTTTTAAGTGCTACTGTAACTTTGAATGGTCACTAAATGAACTGTTGTAAGTCAAGGACTATCTATTTAAAACATAACCAAGAATTCTTTCAAAAACAAAATCTTTAAAACCTCTGACAAAACATTAACATCCTGCTTTTTAAAAAAATACATGTTATTGATGTATCATGATGAGAGAGGTCTGCTTTGATTGCAGCTATGAAACAATCAACTGTGCATCATAGAAAATAAATGTGAAAAATATCTTATGTTGGGCCTTAAAAAAGATTTGGAAATTGTTTTTCATTTATGAAGCAGTGGAAAGATAATTAATTTGTGATTGGGATTTATAATCATATGGTGCTGGCTCTGAATACATTTATGAACCCATCTCTAACCCTAAGGATATTGTCTTGGAACTTTCTTTTGCAGGGAGTAGAATGGTGTTAATGCTCTTTTCAATGCAAATGCAACAATCACCTTCTGTACATGAATGTTTGATCTGTTTTTGGTGTTTTTGGCAGAACCCCTTGCAGAAAGAAAGGTTGGAACTGGCTAGTGAGCAACAAAAAGCAAGCCTGAACTACAAGTAGTTCTCAACTTACAATAGTTCATTTAGTGACTGTTCAATGTTACGGCACTGAAAAAAGTAACTGATGACCATTTTTCACAGTTATAACCTTTGCAGCATCCCCATGATAATGTGATCAAAATTCAGATGCTTGGCAACTGGTTCATACTTATGACCATTGCTGTGTCCAATTGTCATGTTTTGCAACTTTTGACAAGCAAAGTCAATGTGGAATCCAGATTCACTTAACAACCAGGTTGCTAACTTATCAACTGAAGTGATTCACTTAACAACTATGGGAAGAAAAGTCATAAAATGAGGCAAAACTCACTTAAAATGTCTCACTTAACAACATAAATTTTAGGCTCAATTCTGGTCATAAGTCGAGGACTACCTGTATGCAAGATGTTAAGAATCTAAAGAAGTGGTTAGGGTTAAAAATAGTTAAAATATTAAAAATAATTTTAATATTTTTTAGTATCTGTTTTGTTTTTATTAATCATAAAAACAAAACAGATACGAAAATATAAATAAAAACATAATTTTTTGTTAAACTACTGTTATTGTTACATGTTGACATGTCTGTAGTCAACAGAAGTATTAACATGTAACAATGGTAGTAAAATAAATTTAATTTATGTATGTATTTATTTATTTTAGTATTTGTTTTGTTTTTATGAATAAATAGCATTTTATTGTCAGGCAGGGCATATACCATTTAGGAAAAAGCAAAGAAAAAACAAACAAGTATCAACATGTAACAATAATAGTAATGTAACAAAATAATTTTAATTAAATTTCTCTTTGTTATTTGGCTTATTTATAATTCTGTTAATTATATCTACATGTTTATAGTTATCAACCTTCTTTGTATTTAATTCATACATAGCAATGATTGTCTTCACGTAATTTCTACCTCTTATCTCTATCTATCCATTTCTGCACATTGTAATATTTTTAAATTTTCATTTTCATCTATAGGGATCTCTTCATTTTTCCACTGTTGTGCAAACATAATTCTAGCTACTGTTAACACGTATAAAATTAAATATGTATTGTATTCCCTTTATTTATGTGGATACTTACAAAAATATTTCTGGTTTTAAAATTTAAATGTACATGTTGCTTTACCATTTTTTCTAACCTTGACACTACATACTCTTGAATAGCTAGTTGAGTTGAATACTAGCAGAGCCTAATACTGAACCTAATTCATATATTCAAGTTTTTTTTTAATTGAGGAATAAATTTCAGAAAAAGAATTCAGTATTGCTCTGTGAATGTGCCTATGAATTTCACTCTTAATCTAATTCCTTAGATGATTTTGTACTATATCTTTTTTGTGTACTATATATATCTGCATAAGGCTATAAAAAGCTTCAATACATTTTTAAGATGCAAAGTCTAAAAAGCTTAGGTGATTAAACATGGCTTCCCCTGGCTTCTCTCTCTTTGCTATAGAGAGAGCATTCCATTAGGGACTATTAGTCCAGGTAAGTAGTCTTGGTTAGGAAAGATTTTTGTGCCACTACTGGCACAAAATAACAAACCCCCTTAGTTTGTTAATTGTATTTCCATTTTAAGTGTTTATTTTTCAATTAATTAATTGTAATGATGAAAATACAAGCCATTCTTTGATATTCACAATGTAACATCTTTTTTATAGACTGTCATTTTCAAATCCACTTTCTGCTCCATCTCGGTCTTGTCTGGTGAAACTTGTTCCTCTTCCATAACATCTTTTAAACACTAACTAGAGTCAGAGTTACTCTAAACACTAGAGTCAGAGACTCTTAAAAGTAACTGAATATTACGGATCTCTGCTCCTCAGCCACTTTCTTTGCTTGTAACTGCCTTCACCACTCAACTTACAACAACAATCGAGCCGAAACCACTATATTGTTGATTTGCTTTTGCAATACCTTACCATGATGATGTAAATAAGTACCTTTGCAGTACCTTAACAGGATGATATAAATGATGCAAATGAGTTTGGCTGCTTTTTTCAGTAACTTAATAGCCCAGTTCTGCTGGTTACAGCATCTTAAGGGCAATCTTGAAGGTTAAGGTAAAATATATAATATTTCAAACATTTTTTCTCTTTTATCATATCTTCATATTTCAAGAACATGGGCTTCTCCAAATTCACCATCAGTCTTCCTGGCTGCATTTTTGACTGGAAAAGTTTTGTATACAAATGAAAATAATTAGCATGAAATCTTACAATGCAAACCATTCCAAATACTAATTTTAGTAGCTGTGAATGAATGGATGAATGAATGAAGGAAGGAAGGATTCTACCAGTTCAGCCTGGTTCTATAGAATCAATTGCTACCATTCCCAATAATTTGGAGAACCGTTAAATTGGGCCTCTGGCTGGCCCAGCCCCTCTCTGTCTGCTTCTCCACTGCCTGCCGGTCAGTCCTTATCATGAATGCAGAACATTACACACATGTGCAACACTGCTGCCTGCTGCCTGCTCTTGCATGCCTGTCAGGGCCAGCCATTACTGTCTGCCTTCTGCTGCGGCCCTACCTTTACTGATCTCCCTGGGTGAGTGAGGCTCTACCTCCCTCAGCCTTTTGCCGCTGCCGCCGGTCGCCTTTCTCCCCCCCCCATTTGTTTTTTGCTGCCACCACCAGTCACTTCCCCCCCCCCACTCACCTTTTGCTGTCACCACCAGTTGCCTTTCCCCTCACTTGCCTTCCACCAAGGAGCACGTGGAGAGGCTCATATAGGATCCAGCCAGTTCAGCGGCTGCTCCTCTCATCTGCTGTTGCACAGTAGAAAGCTTCCAAGTCCCCTTCCCATTAGAAACAGCTCCCAGGCAAGCAGAGAAGCAAGCCAAATTGAATCCTGCTTCTCTCTGCTTGCCTGGAAGCTGTTTCTGTTGTTTTGGGAAACTCTTGCTCTCTCAAAAAAGGCAGCAGGAAAGAACATGTAGAAAGGTTTGTGTCAGCAAGGTGCCCCTTGATTGAGTCCAAGTCAGCTGATGGTGGCTGTGGGGAGCAGAGCTTGGAAGCCCCAATGCACCACATGTGTGGCTGCATGGATGGCAGGGGGACTGATCCTGTAAGCCACAATGTGCCAGAATCACCATTGCCGCCTTGCTGCTGCTGCATCCCCCACCCCCTGCAGGTATGGTGAGCGTGAGCCTCGGGACAGGTGACCAACCACCTCAACTGCTGCTCCCACTGACTGTTTTCTGTGTCAAGAGTGGACAGAGAGAGAGAGAGAGCAGCTCTCGTGGTACAGAAAAAGTCATGTGTCTCCCCATGTTACTCTCTCTGTGAGCAGCACCTTTAAACTTAGTGCGCTTCACAAATGAGGAAGAGGGAATGGAGCTACTTGCAGAGAAAGGACTTTTCTTCGCACTGAGCTGATCTTCCCAGTGACTCCAGACTGTTTTGCCCAGCTAGGACTAGATCAGGGATCCCCAAACTTGCTGGCTGGAGAATTCTGGGAGTTGAAGTCCACAAGTCTTAAAGTTGCCAAGTTTGGGGACCTCTGGACTAGATTATCAAGGAAGAGAGTAACATGCAGTAGATGCCTAGCTAAATTTAGTAACACTGCAGATTGGCTGTTTACATTGAAATCAGGTGCAAGATAGTGATGGTAGGTAAATTATTGGGCAGTTTAGTTTGGTATTTATTTCAGTAGGCTGATTTTAGAAAGGTAAAAAGGATCAGACCTAGTAAGTACTTGGCTGGGAAGACAACAAAAAATTGGGTGTGGGGAAGAATGGGGTTGGGAAGGAAAGAAGGAAGATAGGATAAGATAAATTTTATTGTCATTCTTTTTACTGTAAGTACACTGGCACACATTAAAAGTAAAATATATATCCATATCCATGTTAAGAGTTGATATAGGAATTCAAGCTACATTCAAGATAGAAAAAGAAATGAAAACAGTACATGATCACATGTCTGTTTCAGAGGTGTGTACACTATTTAAAAATAGAGCAAGTAGAAGCATATTTTGTAACAATGTTCTACGGCCAAAAGTACTGAAGTTCTAAAGCATAACACAAATAGTTAAAACTTGTTTTTCTCCACTATCATTGTAGCATATTGGATCTTATACATGTGTGTGTCTATAGCATGTATGTGTGTGTGAATGAAAGAGAGAGAGAGAAAGAGAGAGAGAGAAACAAAGAGACAAAGAGAGACACAGAGTGACAGAACTTAAATTTAAAGAAAGAAAACTTAAATTTAAAGAAAGAAAACAGAATAGGGAGGAGTACAAAGTGCAATAGAAAAAGAAAAAAGTAACAATATAATTAAGAAAGAGAAAAGAAATATATAATATATGAAGAAGTGACTTCCAAAATATGGCAGATATGACAAAGGGAAAAGGGGCCCCTTTTTTATTGAGATTTTGTTTCCAGTATCATGGTAAACAACCACAGAAATAATAGCCAGGGGGAAAAAAGCTTACTCAGATATATCCAACAGGCATTAGTCTTCTAATCTTCCACTGATTACGTGGCAGAGGGGTAAGGCATCTGGTTCACAATATGCATTTATTTATTTATTTGTTTATTTGTTTTTTTTTTGTTTGTTTGTTTGTTGATTGATTGATTGATTGATTGATTGATTGAATTTATATTGCTGTCTTTTCACCCATGGCAACTTGAGGTGGCTTACAGAATGTAAAACCATATTTAAAACAAAACAACAACAATGAAGAGTTGTTGTGAAGTTTCTCAAATGGCCATAAGATGGAGCCAGAAACCTGGGTTGTTTAGTCAAAAGGCTGGGTCACACTGGCCGATGGATGGAAAATGTATGCAAAAAGGACACAGTAGACAAGCACATTTTCCATCCGTTGTTATCCGCCCTCAAAAGTGCCCCAAATTTGCATAAACAGAGTGGACAACAACGGAAAGGAACGGACATGGGGAGGATGTAGTGGGATGTAAAGCAGATGTTCGTAGGAAGCCTAGCAGATGGAAGCAGATGGAAGCAGATGACAAATCCGCAGGGCTTCCGGGAGATAACAGCAAAGCGGACGCATAGCGGAAGGAATGGATGCGTAGCAGATGTGTAGCGGATCACGCGGATGCATCACGGACAGTGTTAAGCCTGGGTTCCCCAACCAGGGTTAGGTAGACAAGCTAAACAGAATGTGCAGCGTTAGTCAGATAGGCACACAGATAAATGAGTGAGCTAAGCTTGTATGTTTATTAACATACAGTAAAAATAACAGATACGCTTGTGCTATCAAGAATATATTTTATTCCAGTATAAGTTTATAGCATAGTCAAATAACAGTCCAATATTCATTTACCATGTAGTCAGTCCATTCAGGGGTATTCAGTTAGCAAAATCCATGTAGAATATCCTATGTCAGTTCACATAAAAATCAGTCCTTTGTTGTCTCTCCCGTTCGAGCAATGCAGTCTTGATTCCAAGCAGTAATCAGGGATCATCAAAGCCAGAGAGAGAGAGAGCAAGCCGTAGTCTTGCTACTTTTATATTGTTTTCTTAACCACTCCTTTAATTGCTATTTCACAGTTAAAGCTGTATACACTCTACCATACACTAACTATGATTCATAGTTATTATTTCACCTCAGCCAGTTAGGGTGAACAATGTTATCCCTAACAGACATATATAGGATTCATAGCAGATGCGTAGCAGATGCAAAGCGTTCACTGCGCATGCAGGGAGGATGAATTGTGTAAGCTCCGCAGATATAAAAGGATGCAGCTCGCAAGGAGTCACCATTCAGAGGAAAGACCTGCTGCCAAAGACATCTTGAGAGAACACCATGGGGAAGAAGAGGAAGCCTGCCAGCCCTGGCAAGAAAGACAGAACCACCATCCCAACCCCTGGTGCTGACTCTGAAGCTGCTGGTGCCTCTGCTGCTGCTGCTGGTGGTGGTGTTGCTCCTGGTGTTGCTGCTGCTGGTGCTTCTCCTGCTGGTGCTTCTGGTGCTTCTGGTGCTGCTGGTGCTTTTCCTGCTCCTGGTGCTGCTGGTGCTTCTTGTGCTGCTGCTGGTGTTGCTGCTGGTGGTGCTTCTCCTGCTGTGGTGGACCAGCCCCAAGGCCCTCAAAGCCCTGCTGCTGAAGGCCCTGAAGCCCCTGCCAGAGGGCAGAAGGGCAAGGCAAGGAGAAGGGGGAGAGGAAACAGTACTCCATTTCCAAGGACCATGAGGAGGAGGTGCTGGAATGGCTGAGGGAGAACGAGTACCTCTGGAGGAAGGGCCACAGGCTCTATTGCAACACCAAGTGGAAGCAGGCAGCATGGAGACAGAAGCCGGAGAGCCTGGGCTACACTTCAGATGTACTCCTTGGGTGGTGGAAGCACATGCACACCTAGTATGGCAAACTGCACCTGAAGAAATCCGTGCAGGGCATTTGTCAAGCTCACTGACCGGGAGACCTATGTCATGGCCAGGTGCATCTTCCTGGAGGGTGAGATCCGCCACCGAGGAGCAGCCCCTCTGTCAACCCTCTCCCTCAGACAGCCCACAGAGAGCCACTCCTCTTCCAGCCAGGAGACAGCTACCGAGTCCAGGCAGGTGTCTTTGGAGGGCCCCATGACAGAGACCCGCCCCGACAGCTGCACTCCCCATGCCAGAGGATGTGGAGGATCCCCTGTCTCAGATGGAGCAAGAAGCAGCCACCAGAGACCAACCCATCCCCACCCCAAGCTCCACCTCCAGAGAAAGCAGGAAGAGAGGCAGACCAGAGGGACAGAGCCACACTGTCCTCTTGGAGATCAGGGACACAATCAAAGCCAGCACAGATCTCCTGTCCCAGCTGGTCCACTTGGACATACCATCCTCCAACCGCAAGCCCTATATCACGTACGTGAGCCATGGACATGCCCAAAGCCCAGTACCAGGCGATGAAGGAGAGGATCACAACTCTTCTGCACTACCCTCCAGGCCCAGCTGAACCTGCTCCTACCCACTCCAGGTCTGCTCCTCCACCCCAGACGATGTCATAGCCCTTCCACAGATTTCAGCACCCCTCGCCTACCAAGCCTACCACTATTAGGACTTCCCACAGCAGAGGCAGCCCTTCCCAGTCCAGACCCAGGTTCCTCGGACATCACAGATGCCACAGATACCTCACCTGACACAGCTGTAGACCAGAGAGTACCACCACACTCCTCCTTCCTCCACCCCACAGCTGAGCCCTTCCTCAGAACATCTGTCATCAGTCTTGGGCCTCACATCCCACGTACTTGAGGAAGGGCCTCTCAACCTCACGGGACTGAGTCAGTTCTCTGAGAGCTTCCTGCACACACCATCTCCTGTTGTATTCTCGGGGCCAGGCACCACAATGGTGCCTCAGACCAGCACTCCAGCAACAGCCACTTCCACAGTCCCTGGCCCCTTTACATCTCAGACCATGGGCACGCCTCAGAGTGACTGAGAAGAGTGCCAGAGACTGAGTTGTTACCTGTTCACTTTATCTTTGATTAAGACACTTTACTTGGGTCATTTTGCTTTTTAATAAAGTCAGACTGTTTGTTATTAATAAAGGTTATCTTTGCTTCACACACTTGGTTCATTTTTTTATTTAATAAAGTGTTGGGGAAAACTTTGAAAAAAGGGTTAAGCCTTTGCATGCTTGTGGGATGGGTAAGGGTAGTTGTGGGATGGGTAAGGATAGCTGTGGGATGGGTAAGGATAGCTGTGGGATGGGTAAGGATAGCTGTGAGATGGGTAAGGATAGTTGTGGAATGGGTAAGGATAGTTGTGAGATGGGTAAGGATAGTTGTGGGATAGATAAACAAGCATAGTGGGACTGTATGGTCCACCCTCCCAGCTGCCACACATATGGACCTTTATTATCAATAACAATTTATTCATTGATCAACACATTTTAAAATAAACAAAGCTCTTTATTAATGTCCTATTCATTGTAGGGCCACTGAACAAACATGGCACAATCTCATCAGTGTGATGAGACAGGCTGAAGGAAGCATCCATTAAGCATCTACCATCCTGTCTTGCCACTCCACTGCTCCAGCTGGGGAGTTGCACCAGTGTTTCAGGAGGTTGCGCTGCTTCTTCCCTTCACGTGAAGCTCTGTTGGGGCCTTGCACATCAACAGTGTCTATCAGGTTTTATCCTTGCCTCCATTCATCAGGCTCCATGTCCCCATTGCTCTGTTGACGGTCCACAAGCCTGTTCTGCAACACTGGGTAGTGGGTGCGCATGAGATTGTGCAGGATTCTGCAAGCTTCCACGATGATCCTCATGGTCTCTGGGCGATGCTGGATGGTGGTGAGAAGTACCTGGAACCTGTTGGCCAGGATGCCAAAGGCGTTCTCCACCACCCGTCTTGCCCTGGACAGCCTGTAGTTGAAGATCCTCTCTTCACAGGTGAGGTATCTTGAACTGTACAGCTTCATGAGGTAGGTTCTGAGGGAGAAGGCATCATCACCCATGATGAAGTAGGGCACATCTTGTGTGTTGTTGGGTAGGGGGTCTGGATCTGGGAAACCCATGATGAGGTGGTGTTCCAGCCCCTCCTTGAGGTGACTGGCATTGTATACCTGGGCATCTGAAGCTGACCCATTGCCTAAAGCATTGATGTACATGAACTTGTAATCAGCATCGACCATGGCGAAGAGGATGATGCTGAAGAAGCCCTTGTAGTTGAAATAAGTGGACCCCAACTTGGCTGGAGCTTTGCAGGCCACGTGCTTCCCATCTATAGCTCCAACAGTGTGGGAAAAGTTCCACCTCTGATACCACTCTTCTGCAAGTTTTCTCCAGCCTTGTTCAGTGGTGGGGCACTTGAGGAGCTCCTGCAGGTATTCTTCGATGATGGCCTGCCCCACTTCTCTGACCCCTTTGCTGATGCTGTTGTGTGGCACCCTCCAGGCATACTGCATGTTTCTGTATGTGGTCCCAGAGGCCAGGTGGCGCAGAGTCAGTGCCACCTTCAGTCCAGGGTGCAGGCTGGGACGGAAGTTGGTTCTTGGCTTGGTCAATCTGGGTCTCAGACAGGGTCTCCACAACTTCATCAAACATGGCTGGTGGCATCCTCATGAAGTGCTGGAATGCACAAGTGTTTTCATTCCTCAGCTCCACCATCAGCTTGTCATAGAGTCGAGACTCCACTGTTCTCCTGATCCATCTTCATACCCAGACAGCTCTTGGACGTCTCATTCTCCTTGTGTAGAACAGGTGAAACAGTCTGAAGAGGGCTTGGTTCTGGTGTTGAATGATGGTGGCGAGCAAAAGGAGTATGCGATGATCCATGGTGGACATCAATGGATGATGTGGAAGAGCAAGAGCAAGGCTGAAGAGGTCTGCATACCAGGACTGCTGTTCTGATGGTGAGATCCAGGTGATTTCCTCCCCCTTTTTATTGGAAATGTTGGTTTTCCGCTAGGTGTTCCTCCACATACTCTAGACATCCTCCAGACATCCTAAATATCCGAGATACGTCCCATGTACAAACGTTTTGTCCATTTTAATCCTTTATATCCGAGCTGCATCCGCTTTCCTCCTTTCTATCTCCATGCTACTAACGCTGTGTGGACATTCCACGTACCTTTCACTTCCTCCCTCTTTCCGTTTTCAGCTGCAGCAGATGTGAGTTGCGCAGATGGCCAGAGGATGCAGAGAGGATACATCGGACGTGTAACAGATGACAACGGACGTAGAACGTTTGTTGCCCATATGTGTCACAGATGTAGATTGTACACGGCGGAAAGTTCATCCGCTCAAAAAGTTTTGTGCAGCTCAAAACTTTTTGAGCGGATGAAATAGCAGTAGACGTATGCTTGACGGATAGAGCGTATGAAATACGTATGCATTGAGTGCACAACAGATGCATCACATTTTCCAATGGATGGCAAGCTTTTTTGTCCATTTTACATCCTCTTTGCATTCGTTGGTGCAGTGTGACTTGGGCTTTAGTCTTAGAAAAGAGTGTGTCTTGGTGAGTCTCTCTGTTTCCTTCTGTTGGAAAGTATTACAGTTCCTCCATTTCTTCTAATTGACTGATATTCCTGGATTTAATGTAAGTCTGATACTGAACTGTTTATGATACTGGAATTTGATATTTGGATTATCCTTGGATTGAAAACTGACTGATTTACTTGTGAATGGTTTTGGACTGATTGTTTTGAACTTTACTTAAACCTTTCTGGAAGTAAAAACCTACATTTACTGTACAGTATATCTATGTGCTGTGTGTATTATTCAGACACTACTATCAAATACATCTCCCTGTATGCGCTAATTCTCCTAATGGGAATTACCTGAACACTGGTTATGGGCCCAGGCTATACCAGGCACAGATAATTGAGAGTTAGTGTGAATACACAGTACTGTATACAGACAGCTATTTACTGTTTAATTGTGGGTTACTTATCCTGGTAAAGATGGCACAAGTCACTTTAACAAGTCTATCACTGATAACCTGGTTGGATGGAATAAACTGTATTTCCTGGTCTATGAAGTCTACTTCTGTGTAGAGAAGGTTTATGGAATGTAGTTCAAGACCTACTGGATGTAAATGCTTGGGATCCAGCTAATGAGGATGATGCCAAGAAGCTTGCTGACTTTAAACAGAACAATGAATAAGCTCTTTGTATAATTGGACAAATGCTGAGTGACCAGCAGCTAGTCCATATTCGTGAAGAAGAGTCTGCTGCTAGTTATTGGGAGAATTTGAAGAGGATTTATGTTCGTGACAGTGTAGGTGCACACACACATCTTACACGGAAACTGTTTAGAGCATGTCTGCTGAAAGGTGGAGAAATGTTCGCTCATTTAAACTTCATGAAAATAACTTTTCAAAGGCTACATGAAAAAGAACTGATATTTTCAGAGATGTATCAAGTTTGTATCATTCTTTCCTCATTGTATGAAAGTTATGATGACTATGTATCTTCACTGGAAGTCCTGCCCAGAGATAAACTGACATTGACTGACATAACTGGAAGGTTGTTAGAAGAAGCAAGAAGATGGCTGGATAGGGACCAACTGAAGAAGGAACAACCACAAGAAGAGAATTTGTCTTCAACTGCCTTTACTGTTAGGAAATGTTTTTCTTGTGGGGCTAAGGGACATATAACTAGATTCTGTAAGAAAAGAAAACAACAGAATACTGGGAAACACCAGAAGGCTAAGAATAATGTTAGTTTAGCTATGTCTAGCAATTCAACTGTAAACCATGATTTGTGGGTTGTTGATAATGGAGCATTGCAGTGCATTACTAAAGATAAAAAAAGGTTTGCAAAGATGTCCACTCGTAAACAACATGTATCATTGGCAAATTGCTGGAAGATTAAAGCACCAGGTGAAAGTACTGAATATTGTTCTTGTATAAATGAACATTTAACTATGTTATATGTACCTAAACTGAAATTTAATTTGCTATCAGTAAGGGCTTTAGTTAATCTTGGGTATGTAGTAACCTTTAGGGGAGATAAATGTAGAACAGAGAAAGAGGGTAAAAGTGTTACTGCTACTTTAAAGAATGATTTATATGTTATACATGATGACTACTTGAAGATGGCTAACTCAGTTTATAACAATGTTAAACCACATGATTAATGTATACATTTACTGCATAGACATCTAGGGCACATTAATTTCAAAATGGTCAAACAAACTGTTGAATTGGCAGAGGGAATAAAATTGAAACCCTGTAGCAAATGTTTACACTGTAATGCTTGTAGTCAAGAAAAGAGTAAGGTTACTCCAGCAAACAGACTAAATGGATTTAAGACCAAAGAACCTTTAGAGGTTGATTTTGGTGACATAATTGGTCCTAAGAAACCAAATTTAGGAGGTGCCTGTTTTAGTTTGAGTATTATGGACCATTATTCACGATACGGTTTCTGCTATCTTATGAAAAACTAAACAGAAACATTCCAACATTTCTTTAACTGGCTAAGGTTTGCTGAGAGAAAAATGAAAAGTAAAGTAATTACATCAGTTACTAATAATGGGACTGTGTTTGTTAACAAAAGATTCCAAATGATGCTGAAATTGGCTTGTGTGGAGCATAAACGTTCTGCACCTTATAGACCACAACATAACTCATTTGTAGAATGAAGAGGGCAAACATTACAAGCCATGGCTCACACTATGTTATCTGATTCAGGTTTACCTGAAACACTGTGGGGAGAGGCCATAATGTATAGTAACCATGTTTTAAACAATGTAGTTAACACAACACCTGGAGAATTGCCATTTACTTGTTGGCATGGCAGAAAGCCAAATTTAAGTTACCTCCACAAATTTGGAGCTCCAGCATGGGTGCATATTCCCTCACAAGTAAGACTGAAAGGACAACATAGAGCTAAGAAGTTATTTTTTGTGGGTTACGAAGCCAACAATAGATCATTTAGATTTTGGGATCAAGGCATAGCTCATGTTTATGGTAGTGCTAATGCAAAATTTATTGAGTACGTTGGGTGGGATAAACTGGAACAGGAATCCAGCAATGATATTATTATTGACACCCAAATAGTCCCGAAAGATGATATCAGTGAACAACAAATAGCCATTAAAGAGGAAGAACAGGAGAACATAGAAGAATAGGCACAGGAAGAAATAGAAGAACAGGAGCGGGTGGCACAGGAAAATCTACCAGCAAGCCCTGTATTACCAAGACATTCAACCCGAGTAACATGACCACCTGACAGATATCAGGCTAGTGTTGTATGCCAAGTGAATACAGTTCTAAATAACTGTAGTCAATTAAAACTGTGTCCTGCTAATGATCAGGCTGCTTGGCAGAAAGAAATGGATAGGGAACTAGAATCATTAAAAAGACTGGAGATATATGAAAACGTTAAGTTACCACCAGGTAAACATGCCAGAGAATGCAAATGGATATATAAACTGAAGACAGCTGTAGATGGGACTGTTACCCATAAAGCCAGGTTAGTAGCACAAGGGTTCAATCAGATAGCAAATGACTATGATGAGGTGTTTGCACCTTGTCTGAAGGCTACTACATTAAGGGCAGCATTACTGTGGGCAGCTAAAGAGAAATATAGTGTAAATCATTTGGATGTAGAGACGGCATATCTGCATGCACTATTGCAACATACTATATATTTAAAGAAACGTTTAGGTCACAAAAATGATAATACTGATAATAATGATTGCTGGAGACTGAAAAAGAGTCTTTATGGTTTGAAGCAATCAGGATATGATTGGAACCAATGTATAGTTAAAGAATTAACTAAAATAGGTTTTGTAGATGACATGGCTAATCCATGTTTCTTTAAAAAGTAAAGTAATGGTATAATGTCATTACTGTTATTATTTACTGATGACATAGCATTCATCACCAAAACTGAACAAGAAACTACTGAGATAATTTCACTATTTGGAAAAGAAATTTAAGATCAAACAGTTAGGAGTAATCAAACAATATCTTGGTTTAAGGATAGATAGAACTAGGGGAAGATACAAGATCTCACAGGCAGATAAAATTAACCAATTACTAAAAAGTTATAAAATAAACTTTGTGAGCCGGCTAAAACACCAATGAGTCAGGAGTTTAGCCATAGTGATGTTCAAAGTCCTACTTTTGATAAGAACATTTATCAGTCCTTGATTGGTAGTTTATCTTATCTCAGTAATTGGTCAAGGCCAGATATGCTGAGTCAACTGAATGCTGAGTCAACTGAAAGGCACTGGCAAGCTGCTAAACGTGTGTTCAGATATCTGAAACAGACAATGCATTATGCATTGTATTTGGAGCCTAAAGATGAATTAACTGCATATGCTGATGCAAGTTTTCCTACAGACATAAATACACAGAAATCTACATCAGGTACTGCTGTATTATTGGGAAAAGCATTGATTGGATGGAGATCTATTAGACAGAAACATCTAAGTTTGTCAACATTGGAGGCTGAATTCTCATGTTTGTCTTTATTATGTACAGATTTAGTTTTGTATAAGCAATTATTAATTGATATGGGAATTAATGTAACAGATCCTATTGTTTATGAAGATAACCAATCAGCAATACAGATGGCTTCAAATATTGCTGTTAAAACAAGAACGAAACACACAGATTTAAGATATTTAAATGTGAGACAATGTGTACAAAGTAAAATGATTTAGCTAGAATACTCTATGTCAGAAAACAATATTGCAGATCATTTTACAAAGGCCCAAGGCTCTATAAAGCATAAGGCTAGCTATGAAGATTATGGACTTAGAATGTAAGGTTGTACATATTGTTTTACCCAAAAGGGGAGAATGTTAGGAATATAAGTCATCTAAGAGGTATTTGGGTTAAAAATATATAAGCAAGGATAAACATTTTAAAACTGTATCTTTAAGAAAATGCAAAACTGTAATTAGGTGTGGTTTCTCAAACGGCCATAAGATGAAGCCAGAAACTTGGGTTGTTTAGTCTGTGTGCTGTGTGTATTATTGAAACACTACTATCAAATCCATCTCCCTGTATGTGCTCAATCTCCTAACGGGGAATTACCTCAACAAGAGCCACTCGGTCTTGTAATATGTAGAAGTTTTGAAATTATATTTATTAGGCTTATAAATATGTATTTAATAAAGCAGAAACAGCAATTACAAAACAAATTCTAATTTGTGCCTCATGTTCATAACTGTAATTGTAATGGACTATTTTCTGGTGTTAGCTTTTATTGCTCTGATCAATGGTCTCCTTAGGGCTATTGAAAGAAGTCCACCTTTAAGTGGACAAGGCCTTCATATTAAAAAGATAATATATGCTTTCATTGGGCTAACTGTTGGAGAGGAGATGTCATATCTTTTGGCCATCTATTTCAATAAGATGAACAATAAATTATTTGCCCATCAAAGTGAGGTGAGCAGAGAGGCAAACCAACTGCAGGCAAGCAAAGCCGACTGGTGGAGAATGACGAGGTGAGGTGGTGAATGAGTGGGGCCAGCTGCAAAGCAGAGAGGAAAAACAGCCATGAGGCAGAGAGGGCAGCTGATTGAGGAGAGCAGAGCGACTGACAGAGAACAAAGAGGTGAGCTGGTGAGAGAGAAAAACAGGGAAGAGGAGAAAAAAGAAGAGGCAAACTTGCTGTGGATCATTGAGCTGGTGAAAGAATTCAGCAGGAAGGAAGGGAATAGAAGAGAGAAGAACTTGGTGGTGACCATTCAGGCAGTCCTGTTTGCTGGTGGAAGTGGCATTCCCAGTGCGACAGACAGCAGATTGGAGCCACGTGGCTCCAGAGCAAAAAACAGAAGGGAGGAGAGAGAGCTAACAGCAGCAGCTCAGGGCAGCATGTGAGCTAGAGCCTAAGTATACCGCAGAGAGCAACCGAGAAAGAGATAGTGGAACTGAGTGGAGCAGACTAGATAGCACAGCTGAACTGGCGAGAAAGCTGCACAAGAGAGCTGACCAGAGCAGGGACAAGGCTGAAAAGATTGGAGCACCAAAGGACAGAAGGTCAGAGAAAACAACAAGTGGCAGGAAACAAACGAAGGAAGTGAAGGCAATGAACCAAACCTGAGTTTCCAATAGGCAGGAAGGGAAGACCCCGGTAGAGAATAAAAACAAATACAGGACAGAAAATAAAGGACAAATAGGCAAATAATAAGGACTAGAGTGAAAAATTGGAAATCAAGGAAGAATAGGATTAACAAAGATCAATCAAATAAATAAGCCAAATCTTAAATAATAAGATGGAGGGAACTGGAGCTCAAAAACTTTTTAAAAAATATAGTGAAGAAAGGGATTAAAAAAACTAACATAATAGTAAGTAAAGGCCCTGTCCCATTGCATTTATAGATGCAAAGAGGATATAAAATGTTAAAAAAAGCTTGCCATCCATTGGAAAACGCTATGCATCCATTGTGTACTCATTGCATATGTGTTTCATATGCTCTATCCGTCAAGGATCCGTCCACTGCGATTTCATCCGCGCAAGAAGTTTTGAGCTGCACAAAACTTTGTGAATGGATGAACTTTCCGCCGTGTACGATGTAAATCCGTGACATATGATCAACAAACGTTCTATGTCCATTTATCATCCGTTAAACATCTGCTGTATCCTCTCTGCATCCTCTGGGTATCCTCACAACTCACATCTGCTGCAGCTGAAAACGGAAAGAGGGAGGAAAGAAAGGGTACATGGAACATCTATACATCGTTAGTAGCACGGAAATAAAAAGGATGCGTTTACATCTGATATACATCCGCGCGGCATCCCCTTTCTTTCCTTTAGGCGTACGTGATGCATCCACTTCCTCCGCTATGCGTCCGCTTTGAAATTCTTCCTCAGAACCCTTTCGGAGGTGTCATCCATTTCCATCTGCTAGGCTTCCTATGAACATCCATTTAACATCCCTGGTACATACTACCCACGTCCGTTCTTTTCCACCCTTTTCCGTTCTGTTTATGCAAATTTTTGCCACTTTTTGAAGCGGATGACAACGGATGGAGCCACCCCCGAAATTTTGCTCATCCACTGTGACCTTTATGCATACATTTTGTGTCCGTCGGCCAGTGGGACCTAGCCTTAAGTAAAATAAATAACAAGGTATAAATGCTAGTACAAAAAGGCAGAAAAAAAAGATATAAAACTCTATACCCTTAAAAGAATCAGCAGAAAGAAACAAACTCATGGAACAGGTAACTGATACTATTGTGGTATGCAATATATGTTCCATGTATGTGCTTATGCCCAAAGAACACCCAAATTACACATGTATTAAATGAACTACTAAAGGAAAAAGTGAGGGATCTACAGGCAACTTTAGCCAAACTTCAACCTACACAAGAAAGCCATGCCCAAATTGAACCAAATAATGAACAAATAACTCCCAGAGGATTTGACCCTGCTGATAAACCTTGGAGGAAGACAAATGGAGGCATGTCACACATAGAAGGAAACACAATAATCAAAGAAAAAAGCAGCACATAGGAATCTTGGGAAACTCTGAAAAGTACAGTCATAAACCAGCAGAATACCACTGACTATTAGATATTACAAGCAGTTATACCTTTGTCTATCTTTTTGCTCCCATCTAGTGGCAGTTTGCTTTTTTTAAGATCAAAACATCATACTCAATGTCAGGATTGTTTTGAACCCAGATTCCTCTGTAGTATTACATCTGGAGTTGTTAGAATTTGATAAAGTCCGGTTCCTTCCATACCATATGTATGCTTCATGTTTGACTCCAGTCCTGAACCACAGTCACTGAAACCTAGCTAGTACCACTTCTTTCAAATAGGAGAAGAAAGGTTGGATTGAAAGTAAACTTCAAAGCTAAGAAAGCAAACATTAATAATCCCCAGATGGACAAAAAGCTACAGGAACTTGAAAAGGCAACAAAGGAAGACAAAACTGGAACTAGATACAACATTTCTTGGAACTTCTCTTATTTATCATCTGTTGATTATACTACTGTAATCCTCTACATATCTCTGTGGACCAAGTTTTTGTCTTTCTTCTCCACATCCTGGTATTCTACTTTTGAGATATGTATTTATGGACTGATTGAACACTATTCATGTGCTGGTGGTTATGTATCTTATTGCTGCAAGATCTGGTCTCAAAGTAAAATTTAACTATCAATTCTTCTGTGCAGGGGATGGGAAAGAAAACCATCATGTACTTTGTGTTTGGTAGCAAAATGCTTTGAAATAGTCCTTTTGTCTCCAAATTAACAAAAAAAATCATTTATCAACTTGATAGATTTCTACTTGCCAAACTGTGCAATGATAGATGTCCAGGTATTAGTAGCAGTTTGTGTTTTATCTTTGCTTGAAAATTTATCATGTATAAAGCTTGGCTTTATAAAAAAAAACCCAACAGCACTATAACTTTACCTTTCCAGTAATGAATGCACTAAAGTTCATCTTGCTGACAATTCCCTAGGGTTGTCAATAGATATTTTAGTTAGATCTGAGTGCAGAAGAAACAAAACAGGACAAAGTCATCAGTGTTAAATGGTAGAGGGAATACCCCTTTGAAAACTGACACTGGGAACAAAATAACACTTCACTTTTGCGTCAGACAACATAATGTGTGTTGTTAAACCAATAAACAAAAGCATCTTTGCTTAATCAGTCTGCTTTTTAAAGGTTGTTAGCAGAACACAACAAATATCTAGCTCAAACTTGAATGCTGTGTTTAAAGATAAATACATCATGGTGAGCAAAATGAAAGTAAAGTTAATTCCAGTGAGACTTGAAAAGGTGGGTTTTAATCAGTGGGCTTTTAATGTACATGTTCCAGGGACTCTAGTGAACCAAAGTATTAAGCTTAATTTGAAGTTTAGTTCAGTGTTTGAGGGTTACTTTCATTACATCCTATAAGATTTTATTGCTGCTGCTTCTCTGTATTGTTGTTAATATACTAAATATTGAAGGGACATTATTGGAAATCCCCTTTAGCTCAAAGACCCTTTATCTGGAGGAGTCAGCTCCTTGAAAAAAACTTTCTGTATGTAGTGGATTTTCTGCAAAGATTCAAAGAAAAATCATCCTTAGAAGATGATCCATTCATTTGTTGTCCAACCAACTCCTGATTGACATAGGCTGAGAGTGTTACTTGGTTCTAGCTGTCTGTACTGAGCTCACCCAGAAATTATAGTTGTTTTCACCATGTCTGAGAATGGTGTTTATTCAATACGTCATGGGTAAACAAATAGCAAGACAATTGCACTTATATACTGCTTCCTAGTGCTTTTCTTTTTATAAATAAATTTTATTGATTTTACAATTAAAACAAATCGACAACACATACACAAATGAAAGAAAAGAGGAGAAAAAAGGTGTAGAAAAAAAAGTTAGAAAACAATTAAAAACATTCTCATTTTCAACAGTTTGTAAGATCTTTTTTTTTTTCTTTCCTTAATTTATGCCATATACACACACACCTAATCCTTAAACCCATGTCACACAGCACCAACGGACGGAAAGAGGATGTAAAACGGAGAGAAACACTTGCCATCCGTTGGTTAACTCGATGCATCCGTTCTGTACTCACTGCATCCGTTTTTCATACTCTCTATCCATCCAGCATCCGTCGACTGAGATTTCATCTGCTCAAAAAGTTTTGAGCTGCACAAAACTTTTTTAGCCAATAAAGTATCCAACACATCCATTCTACATCTAATACGCATATGGGGAACAAACCTTATACGTCCGTCATCATCCGTTACACGTTCGCTATATCCGCTAGGCATCCGCTGAGCATCCACACAACTCACATCCGCTCCAGCAGAAAATGGACACAGGGAGGAAGCGAAACAGATGCGGAATGGACACGCAGCGTAAGTAACACGGATGTAGAAAGAATGAAAGCGGATGCAGCTTGCATAGAAAGCATTAAAACGGAAAAAACGTTCGTATAGGGGACGTATCTCAGATATTTAGGATGTCTGCAGGATGCCTGGAGAATGCAAAAGGACACCTAGTGGAAAACCTATATTTCCTATAAAAAGGGGCAGAAATCACCTGGATGTCACTTTCAATCCAGCAGCCCTGTGGTGCAGACCGCTAGAGCCTTCATCTTGCTCTTGCTCTTTCACAGCATCCAGTCATCTCCACCATGGATCATCACAAACTCCTTTTGGTAGCCACCATCGTTCTACAAAAGTGTGAAGCCCTCTACAGCCTCTTTCACCTGTTCTACACGAAGAAAAGGAGGCGGCCAAGAAGTGTCTGGGTCCGAAGATTGATCGCGAGAAGAGCCGAGTACGGATTGTATAAAAAGCTGATGGTAGAGCTGAGGAACGAAGACCCTCGTGCATTCCAGACCTTCATGAGGATGCCGCCAGCCATGTTTGACGAACTTGTACAGTGTCTGAGACCCAGGCTGACCAAGCCTAGCACCAACTTCAATCCCAGCCTGGACCCTGGGCTGAAGGTGGCACTGACTCTGCACCACCTGGCCTCAGGGACCACGTACAGGAGCATGCAGTGCGCCTGGAGGGTGCCACACAACACCATCAGCATTGTGGTCAGAGAAGTGGTGCAGGCCATCATCGAAGAATACAAGGAGGAGCTCCTCCAGTGTCACACCACTGAAGAAGGCTGGAAGAAAGTTGCAGAACAGTGGTATCAGAAGTGGAACTTTCCCCACACCGTTGGAGCCATAGTTGGGAAGCACGTGGCCTGCAAAGCTCCAGCCAACTCAGGGTCTTCTTATCACAACTCCAGGGGCTTCTTCAGCATCATCCTCTTCGCCATGGTCGATGCTGACTACAAGTTCATGTACATCAATGCTTCAGGAAATGGGTCAGCTTCAGATGCCCAGGTATACAATGCCAGTGACCTCAAGGATGGGCAGAAATGCAGCCTCATCATGGGCTTCCCAGATCCAGACCCCCTGACCAACGACACACAAGATGTGCCCTACTTCATCGTGGGGGATGATGCCTTCTCTCTCAGAATGTACCTCATGAAGCCCTACACTTCCAGATGCCTCACTCGTGAAGAGAGGATCTTCAACTACAGGCTGTCCAGGACAAGACGGGTGGTGGAGAACGCCTTTGGCATCCTGGCCAACAGGTTCCAGGTGCTTCTCACCACCATGCAGCATTGCCCAGAGACCGTGAGGAACATCGTGGAAGCTTGCTGCATCCTGCACAATCTCATGCGCACCCACTACCCAGTGTTGCAGAACAGGCTTGTGGACCGCCAACAAGGGAATGGGGACATGGAGCCTGGTGAATGGAGGCAAGGGCGAAACCTGATATGTACTGTGGATATGCAAGGCCCCAGTAGAGCTTCAAGTGAAGGGAAGAAGCAGCGTAAACTCCTGAAACACTGGTGCAACTCCCCAGCTGGAGCAGTGGAGTGGCAAGACAGGATGACAGATGATTGGTGGATGCTTCCTTCAGCCTGTCTCATCACACTGATGAGATTGTGCCATGTATGTTCAGTGTTCCTACAATGAATAGGACATTAATAAAGAGCTTTGTTTATTTTAAAATGTGTTGATCAATGAATAAATTATTATTGATAATAAAGGTCCATATGTGTGGCAGCTGGGAGGGTGGACCATACAGTCCCACTATGCTTGCACTGGAGGTTTATATATCCCACAACTATCCTTACCCATCCCACAGCTATTACCCATCCCACAGCTATTACCCATCCCACAGCTATTACCCATCCCAAAGGTATCCCTGCCCATCCCACTGCTATCCTTACCCATCACACAGGTATCCCTGCCCATCACACAGCTATTAACCATCCCACAGGTATCCCTGACCATCCCATTGCTATCCTAACCCATCCCGCAGCTATTACCAATTCCACAGGTATCCCTGCCCATCCCACAGCTATCCTTACCCATCCCACAAGCATGCAAAGAATTAAACCATTTCTAAAAGTTTCCATCAAGACTTTATTGACTAAAAGAACTGAACCAAGTGTGTGAAGCAAAGATAAACTTTATTAATAACAAACTGTAAAAGCAAAATGACCCAAGTAAAGTGTCCCAAGCAAAGATAAAGTCAACAGGTAGCAACCCAGTCTCTGGCACTCTTCTCAGTCACTCTGAGGCATGCCCATAGTCTCAGGGGTGAAGGGTCCAGGTGCTGTAGAGGTGGCTGCTGCTGGACTGCTGGTCTGAGGTGCCATTGGGGTGCCTGGCCCCGAGAGGACAACAGGGGATGGTGTGTGGAGGAAGCTCTCAGAGAGCTGGCTCAGTCCCATGATGTTGAAAGCCCCTTCCTCCATGACATGGGGTGTAAGTCCCAAGACCGATGACAGATGTTCTGAGGCCAGGCTTGGCTGTGGGGTGGAGAAAGGAGGAGTGTAGTGGGGCTGTCTGATCTGCAGATGAGCGAGATGAGGCGACGGTGGCATCTGTGGCATGGGTGGCATATGTGGCATCGGTGGCGTTCGATGTACCTGTTCCTGGACTGGGAAGGGCTGCCTGTGTAGCAGGAATGTGTGGCTCTGCTCTTCCGGTCTGCCTCTCTGCCTGCTTTCTGTGGAGGTGGAGCTGGGTGTGGGTGTGGGTTGGTCTCTGGTGGAAATGCCCTCACCTTGCTCCCACTGCGTCAGGGGGTCCTCCCTGCGCTCCGCGATGGGGAGTGCAGCTGTCGGGGGGGTCTGTGTCGTGGGGCACTCCACAGATACCTGCCTGGATACAGGAGCTGACTCTTGGCCAGAAGAGGACTGGCTCTCTGTGGGCTGCCTGAGAGAGAGGGTAGACAGAGGGGCTCCTCCTCGGTGGCAGACCTCACCCTCCCAGAAGCTGCACTTGGCCATCACATAGGTCTCCCAGTCGGTGAGCTTGACCGCGGCCTGGCTAGACTTCTTGAGGTGCAGCTTCTCGTACCAGTTGTGCATGTGCTTCCACCACCTGAGGAGCACCTCCGAAGTGTAGCCCAGGCTCTCCGCCTTCTCTCTCCAAGCTGCCTGCTTCCTTTTGGTGTCTCGATACAGCCTGTGTTCCTTTCGCCATAGGTACTCATTCTCCCTCAGCCATTCGAGCACCTCATCCTCATGTTCCTCTTTGATGGAGTACTGCCTCCTCTCCCTATCTCATATATGCCTCTTCCTCCCTCTGGCAGGGCCTTCTGGGAGGCCCTCATCAGAAGGGCTTTGAGGTTCTAGGGGCTGCTCCACCACACCACCACCACCAGCAGCAGCAACAACAGCAGCAGCAAAAGCAGGACCAGCAGCACCAGCAGCACCAGCAGGACAAGCAGGACCAGCAGGACCAGGAGCAGCACCAGCAGAGTAAGCACCAGCAGAAGCACCAGCACCAGGAGCAGCTCCAGCAGAGTAAGCACCAGCAGAAGCACCAGCACCAGCAGAGTCAGCCCGAGCAGCAGAAGCCCCAGCAGAAGCAGAGTCAGCGCCAGGGGGTGGGATGGTGGCCCTGTCCTTCTTGCCAGGGCTGGCAGAAGATGGCACAGGCTTCCTCTTCTGCCCCATGGTTGTTGGCTGGAGATGTGTCTGTCAACAGGTCTTTCCTCTGAATGGTGACCTGCTTGCAAGCTGCATCCTTTTATATCTGCAGGGCTGATGCAATGCATCCTCCCCGCATACGCAGTGAACGCTTTGCATCCACTAGGCACCCGCTAGGCATCCGCTAGGCATCCGTGATGCATCCGCGACATCCGCTAGGCATCCGCATTGCATCTGTTCCTTCCGCTGCGCGTCCGCTTCGCTGTGCTCCCCCGGAAGCCCTGAGGATGTGCCATCCACTTCCATCCACTTCCATCCGTTAGGCTTCTGTGGAGCATCCGCTTTACATCCTCGCTACATCCTCTCCCTGTCCATTCCTTTCCATTGTTGTCCGCTCTGTTTATGGAAATTTGGGGCACTTTTGAGAGCGGATAACAACGGATGGAAAATTTTCTCATCCACTGTGTCCTTTTTACATACTTTTTGCATCCGTCGGCCTATGTGACAGGCCCTTTACGTATATCTGTATATCACTCCTATGAATTTGTCCTATTCTCTTTTGCCTTAGTTGTGTAAAGTCTATCTTTGGTCTAACCATTTATACCAGCAGTTCCAGCTATTATAGTACATTGAGGTGTCTTTATTTTTTAATGCCAAAGTTAATTTGTCCATTTCTGCACAGCATGAAATTTTTTGAGTGATCATCTCTTTTGATGGAATATGAGGCTGCTTCCAACATTGGGCAAAAGCTAATCTGGCCACTGTTAAAATGTGTATTGTTATGTATTTCACTTTTTTTGGTATTTGTTTGTCAAAGATCCCTAACAGAAAGGACTCTGGCTTGTACACGATCTGTTCTTTTGTTATTTCTTCAAGCCAATTTCTAATTTTCTGCCAATATTTTTTAGCTTCTGTACAGGACCACCACATATGAAAAAAAGTTCCCTCTTTTTTTTTTTTTTTTTACATTTCCAGCTTTTCGGACTCATATTGGGGCACATCTTCACTAATCTCGAAGGGGGAAGGTGCCATCTATAAAACATTTTATAGGCGTTTTCTTTATATGCTGCCGATTTTGTAATCTTATTATTTCTAACCCAGACCTTTTCACATTCTATTAAAGTGATGTTACGTCCTACATTTCTACTCCAGGCTACCATATTCCCTTTAACAATTTCTTCTTCTAATTCTACTTCTAATAAATAATTATAAAAATTTGTTATATTTTTTTTTGCCTGATCCTAATAAAAGTTTATCTAATTGCTGGAGTTTGTTGTTGATTCCAAATTCTTTCCTATCATGTTTATATCTGCTTTGAATTTGAAAATATGCCCACTGATCAATTTTTAATCCCCGCTCTTGGTACTTTTGAAGAGTGCTTTTTCCGTATTTTTTTCCAATTAGTTAATAATGAGTCTCTAATTAGATGTCTATGGAAGTATTTCTGACTAACTTTCCCTACATCCCATAAAAAAGCATGCCACCCCCTCTGCAAATCATGGCCATCTAAAAATAATATTCTCTTGTTGGTTAAATTCACCCATTCCTTTAACCATACTAGAGAGGCAGTGATACAATACGACTCCCAATTTGGAAGTGCCAGCCCTCCCCTGCTCTTCATATCCTGCATTGCCTTTAAATTTATTCTTGGTTTTTTCCCTTGCCAAATAAATTTAACAGTTATTTTATTAAGTTCTTCAAAAAAAATTTGTGTATTTTGATTGGGATCATCTGGAATAAATATAGAAATTTTGAAAGAATATTCATTTTAATGGCAGCAATCCTGCCTAATAATGAAAGTTGCAGCCTACCCCATGTTTCTAGATACTTCTTTACCTGTTGCATCAATTTATCATAATTATTTTCCTTAAGTGTCTTGCAATGTGCTGTCAACCATATTCCTAAGTATTTAACTTTCTTTATCACTTGTATTCCCATAACTTCTTCTAATTCTTTTTTCTGTTTTTCTGTTAGATTTTTAATCATTAATTTTGTTTTCTTCCTATTAATTTTGAGTCCTACTTCCTCTCCAAATTGTTCTAATTCATTCATCAATTTTTGTCTTCTTTCTATTGGTTCCGCAATGAAAAAAAATCATATGATCAGCAAACACTTGCAATATGTATTCTTCTTTCTTAACCTTTACTCCTTTTACATCTGAGCTTTATCTAATTTGGATGAATAATCTTTCCAATGATAGTATGAAGAGCAGGGGTGAGAGTGGGCAGCCTTGTCTAACTCCTTTTTCTATTTTTATTAGGCGGGTATATTCCCGTTTATTATAAAGGCTAGGTCCCACTGGCCGACGGACGCAAAATGTATGGATAAAGGACACAGTGGATGAGCAAAATTTTGGGGTGGCTCCATCTCTTGTCATCCGCTCCAAAAAGTGGTGAAAATTTACATAAACAGAATGGACAAGAATGGAAAAGAACGGACGTGGGTAGTATGTAACGGGGATGTTAAACGGATGTTCACAGGAAGCCTTGCGGATGACAGCGGATGGAAGTAGATGACACCTCTGAAGGGGTTCCGGAGGAGAATTGCAAAGCAGATGCATAGCTGAAGGGGCGGATGCATAGCAGATGAAGCGGATGCATCACGGACATCTATAGGAAACAAAGAGGATGCTGCGCGGATGTATATCAGATGCAAAGCGTTCATTGCGCATGCAGGGAGTATGAATTGCATCAGCTCTATGGATATAAAAGGATGCAGCACGCATGCAGTCAGCATACAGGGGAAAGACGTACTGCCACATACATCTTGCAGGAACATCATGGTTCGTCAGTCAGGCAAGAAGAGGAAGCCCATGCCTACTCGTTCCAGCCCTGGAAAGAAGGACAGAACCAGCATCCCACCCCTTGGCACTGACTCAGAACCTGCTGCTGCTGCTGCTGTGCTGGACCAGCCCCAAGGCCCTCAAAGCCCTGCTGCTGAAGGCCCTGTTGCTCAAGCCCCTGAAGGCCCTGCTGATCAAGCCCCTGAAGGCCCTGCTGATCAAGCCCCTGAAGGCCCTGCTGATCAAGCCCCCGAAGCCCTGCTGAAGCCCCTGCCAGAGGGAGGAAGAGGCAAGGGAAGGAGAAGGGAGAGAGGAAACAGTACACCATTTCCGAGGAGCATGAGGATGAGGTGCTGGAATGGCTGAGGGAGAATGAATACCTCTGGAGAAAGGGTCACAGACTGTATCGCGACACCAAGAAGAAGCAGGAAGCTTGGAGAGACAAAACAGAGAGCCTGGGGTACACTGCAGAAGTACTTCTGGGATAGTGGAAATACATGAACACCTGGTATGGCAAGCTACATCTCAAGAAATCTGGGCAGGCCGCTGTCATGCTCACTGACCGGGAGATGTACGTCATGGCCAAGTGTGGTTTCCTGGAGGGTGAGATCCGCCACCGAGGAGCAGCCCCTTTGAGACTCCTCTCCCTCAGACAGCCCACAGACAGCCAGTCCTCTTCCAGCCAGGAGCCAGCTACCCTGTCCAGGCAGGTGTCTTCAGAGGGCCCCACATCAGAGACCCCCCCAACAGCTGCACTCCCCATGCCAGCAGACTTGGAGGATCCCATGGGGGTTGACGCCCTGCTGTCAAAAATGGAGGAACAAGCAGCAACCACCAGAGGCAAACCCACCCCCACCCCCACCCCCAGCTGCAGAGGATGTAGGCAGAGAGGCAGACTGGAGGGCCAGAACCACAGAGTGTTGTTGGAGATCAGGGACACAATGAAGACCAGCACAGAACTTCTCTCTCAGCTGGTCAACTTGGACAGATCATCCTCAGGCCAGAACACCTTCATCACCTATGTGAGTCAGACCCTGAGGGACCTGCCTGAGACCCCGTACCATGTGACGAAGGAGAAGATCACAGCAATTTTGCACAACCCTCAAGGCCAAGCTGAAGCTGCTCCTACCCAGTCCAGGTCTGCTCCTCCAGCCCAGGCGATGTCACAGCCCTTCCACAGCTTTCAACAAACCCTCACCTACCAAGGCTACGACTACCAGGACTTCCCACAGCAAAAAAAGACCTTCCCAGTCCAGGCCCAGGTTCATCGCATGCCACAGACACCACTCCTCACCCAGCTGCAGACCAGACAGCCCCACTACACTCGTCAATGGACAATCTATCATCAGTATTGGGCCTGACATCTCAAGTCCTTGATGAGGGGCCTCTCAACCTCACAGGACTGAGTCAGCTCTCAGACAACTTCCTGAACACACCAACCCCTGTTGTACCCTCGGGGCCAAGCACACCAATGGTGCCTCAGACCAGCACTCAAGCCACAGCCACCTCCACAGTCCCTGCCCGCTTAACAGCTGAGACAATGGACATGACTCAGAGTGACTGAGAATAGTGTCAGAGACTGAGTTGTTTACTTGTTAAGTTTATCTTTGCTTAAGACTCTTTACTTGGTTCATTTTGCTTATTTAATAAAATCATAAAGTTTTCCTAAGAAAGTTAACAAAGGTTATCTTTGCTTAAGACACTTGGTTCATTTTTTTTACTTAATAAAGTGTTGGTGAAAACTTTGAAAAAATGGTTAAGCCTTTGGATGCTTGTGGGATAGATAAGGATAGTTGTGGGATAGATAAACCTCCAGTGCAAGCATAGTGGGACTGTATGGTCGACCATTCCAGCTTCCACACATATGGACCTTTTTTATCAATAACAATTTATTCATTGATCAACACATTTTAAAATAAACAAAGCTCTTTATTAATGCCCTATTCATTGTAGGACCACTCAACATACATGGCACAATCTCATCAGTGTTATGCGACAGCCTCAAGGAAGCATCCATTAAGCATCTATCATACTGTCTTGCCACTCCACTGCTCCAGCTGGGGAGTTGCACCAGTGCCTCAATAGGTTGTGCTGCTTCTTTCCTTCACATGAAGCTCTTTTGGGGCCTTGTACATTCACAGTGTCTATCAGGTTTCGTCCTTGCCTCCATTCACCAGGCTCCATGTCCCCATTGTCTTGTTGATGGTCCACAGGTCTGTTCTGCAACACTGGGTAGTGGGTGCGCATGAGATTGTGCAGGGTGCAGCAAGCTTCCACGATGCTCCTCACAGTCTGTGGCTCATGCTGCATGGTGGTGAGAAGTATCTGGAACCTGTTAGCCAGGATGCCAAAGGCGTTCTCCACCACCCGTCTTGCCCTGGACAGCCTGTAGTTGAAGATTCTCTCTTCACAGGTGAGGTATCTTGAAGTATAGGGTTTCATGAGGTAGGTTCTGAGGGAGAAGGCATCATCATCAATGATGAAGTAGGGCACATCTTGTGTGTCATTGGGTAGGGGGTCTGGATCTGCAAAACCCATGATGAGGTTGCGTTCCAGCCCATCCTTGAGGTCACTTGCGTTGTATACCTGGGCTACTGAAGCTGACCTGTTGCCTGAAGCATCAATGTAGATGAACTTGTAGTCAGCATCAACCATGGCAAAGAGGATGATACTGAAGAAGCCCTTGTAGTTGTTATAAGTGGACCCTGAGTTGGCTGGAGCTTTGCAGGCCACGTGCTTCCCATCTATGGTTCCAACGGTGTGGGGAAAGTTCCATCTCTGATACCACTCTTCTGCAAGTTTTCTCCAGCTTTGTTCAGTGGTGGGGCACCTGAGGAGCTCCTCCACATATTCTTCAATGATGGCCTATACCACTTCTCTGACCACTTTGCTGATGCTGTTGTGTGGCAAACTCCAAGCATACTGCAAGTTTCTGTATGTGGTTCCAGAGGCCAGGTGGCGCAGAGTCAGTGCCACCTTCAGTCCATGGTGCAGGCTGGGATGGAAGTTGGTGCTAGGCTTGGTCAGCCTGGGTCTCAG
Source organism: Laticauda colubrina (assembly GCA_015471245.1). Classification (NCBI taxonomy): domain Eukaryota; kingdom Metazoa; phylum Chordata; class Lepidosauria; order Squamata; family Elapidae; genus Laticauda; species Laticauda colubrina. Next base: position 15,023,367 of record BLBF01000065.1, on the reverse strand, counting down.
ACGCTGTACAAGTTCATCAAACATGGCTGGTGGCATCCTCATGAAGTGATGGAATTCATGAGGGTCTTCATTCCTCAGCTCCACCATCAACTGGTCATACAGTCCAAACTCCATTCTTCTCATGATCCATCCTCGGACCCAGGCAGCTCTTGGATGTCTCCTTCTTCTCCTTCTGTATAAAAGGTGAAACAGTCTGAACAGGTTTGGGTTCTGGTGATGAATGAGCTCAGCTATCAGACGGACTGTGTCATGATCCATGGTGGAGAACAATTGATGATGTGGAAGACCAAGACCAAGGGTAAAGAGGTCTGTACACTACGGCTGCTGGACTCATACTGAGATCCAGATGATTTTCTCCCCCTTTTTATAGGAAATATCGGTAGTCCACTAGGTGTCCTTCTTCATACTCTAGACATACTCCAGACATCCTAAATATACAAGATACATCCCAGATACAAACGTTTTGTCCATTTTAATCCTTTATATACGAGATACATACGCTTACATCCTTTCTATTTCCGTGCTACTAATGCTGTGTAGACGTTCCATGTACCCTTTGTTTCCTCCCTCTTTACCGTTTTCAGCTGCAGCGGTTGTGAGTTGAGGGAATGGCCTGAGGATGCAGAGAGGATACAGCGGACGTTTATCCGATGATAGTGCACATAGAACATTTGTTTCCCATATATGTCACGGATGTATATCGTACGCCGCAGAAAGTTCATCCGATCACAAAGTTTTGTGCAGCTCAAAACTTCTTGCATGGATGAAATTTCTGTGGATGGATGCTTGAGGGATAGACCGTATGAAACATGTATGCAGTGAGTACACAACGGATGCATAGTGTTTTCCAATGGATGGCAAGCTTTTTTTAACATTTTACATCCTCTTTGCATCCGCAATGCAGCCGGGGCTTAATATTTGCCTGTTGTGTGTATATCGTTGTTATAATATTTTCAAATTGAGTGCCTAGATTCATATTAGAAATTTTTTGAATTAAAAATTGCCAATTTAAATTGTCAAAGGCCTTCTCTGCATCGAAAAACATAAGTGCAGTTTGTTTTTTGGGGTGGACTTCATAAAATTCTAAGACATCTTATACTGTTCTTCAGTTGTTCCTAATCTGGTCAGGAGAAATCCAATTTGATCTTTATGTATATACATGTTTTACATTCTTTTTAGTCTACTTGCTATAATGGAGGTGAATATTTTGTAGTCAGTGTTTAACAGTGAAATTGGCCAATAATTCTTTATATATCTAAGATCCGATTCCTCCTTCGGGATCAGTGAAATCTATGCTCCCCTCCATGAGTCCGGCATCCTGGCTGCCAATAAGACATAATTAAAAACTTCCACCATAAGAGATCCAATTTGTTCTGCAACTGCCTTGTACAGCTCCCCTGTAATCCCATCTAGCCCCTGGACTTTATTGTTTTTCTGATTCTCTATTGCTGATTTCAATTCAAACCAAGTAATGTCTTTGTTTAATAGTTCCTCCATTTCTTCCCCAATTACTTTGTCCTTCATTTCATCTAAATAGTTTCTTATTCTATCCTCATTAACTTCTGCCTTTTTAAATAACTCTTCAAAGTATTTATGGGCAATTTCTTTTTTCTGTTCTATCTCCTGTTGTATATCCCCCTTTCTATCTATTAGCTGGTATATCAATCTCTTTTCTTTCCTTTTTTTTAGTTTACAAGATAGCCATCTTCCGGGCTTAAGGCCCTGTCACGCTGCCCAACGGATACAAAACATTAGTAAAAAGGACACAACGGACAAGAAAAATGTTCCATCCGTTGTTATCCACTCTCAAAAGGGGTGAAAATTTGCATAACCGGAGCTTATAACACAGAAAGGAACGGACGCGGGGAGGACGCAGAGCTGATGGAAAGTGGATGTGGAATGGAAGCCCAGTGGATATAAGTGGATGGGAGCGAATGGCACATCCGCTAGGCTTCCAGGGGACCGCAGCAAAGCGGACATGGAATGGAAAGAGCGGATGCAGAGCGGACGCCGAGCGGATGAAGCGGATGCACAGCGGGAACCTAGCAGATGCACAGCGGAAGCCTAATGGATGCCTAGCATTAATTGCGCATGCGGGGAGGATGCATTGCGTAAGCCCCGCGGATATAAGGGAAGCAGCTCGGAAGCGGGTCACCATTCAGAGGAAAAACCTGCTGCCGGACGGATTGACAGCCTTGCCTGCCCTGCCTGCATGCCTGCCTGCAAGCCATGCTGCCAGCCTTGCTGCAAGCCTTACTGCCAGTTTCCCTGCCAGCCTTGCTGCCTGACTTCCTGCCAGCCTTGGTTCATGCCTGCCTTCCATCCTTGGTGCCTGCCTGCCTGCCAGCCTTCCTGCCAGCCTTGGTGCTTGCCTCCCTGCAAGCCTTCCTGCCAGCCTTGGTGCCAGCCTTCCTGCCAGCCTTGGTGCCTGCCAGCCTGCCTGCCAGCCTTGGTGCCTGCCTGCCTGCAAGCCTTCCTGCCAGCCTTGGTGCCTGCCTCCCTGCCAGCCTTCCTGCCAGCCTTGGTGCCTGCCTCCCTGCCAGCCTTCCTGCCTGCCTTTGTGCCAGCCTCCCTGCCAGCCTTGTCTCCTGCCAGTCTCCCTGCCAGCCAGCAACCCCACAACCATGCGGAAGAACAGCAAGCCTCAGCCATCTGCTGCCAGCCCTTGCAAGAGGGACAGGGCTACCATCCCGCCCCCTGGCCCTCACTCTGGTTCTGCTGGGGCTTCTGCAACACGGGCTCGCTCTTCTGGGGCTGGGGCTTCTGCTGCTTCTGCTTCTGGAGGAGCTGATGACAAGCACTCCAGCACCAGCCACCTCCACAGCACCAACCACCTCCACCTGGACTCTTCACCCCGAGACTGAGTGACAAAGAGGAGTGCCAGAGATTCATTTTTGTTTTATAGCTTCTTGTTAATAAAGTCTATTTTTGATTCACACACTTGCTTCATTTCTTTTTTTTAATAAAGTCTTGGTGGAAACTTTTAGAAATGGTTTAAGCCTTTGCATGCTTGTGGGATGGATTAAGATAGCAGTGGGGTGGGCAGGGATAACTTTGGGATGGGGAATAGCTGTGGATGGGCAGGGATACCTTTGGGATGTGTAGTAGCTGTGGGATAGATAAACCTCCAGTTCAAGCATAGTGGGACTGTATGGTCCACCCTCCCAGGTGCCACACCTATGGCCCTTTATTATCAATAACAATGTAATCAATCATCTACACATTTCAACATAAACACAACTCTTTATTAAATGCCCTGTTCATTGTAGGGCCACTCAACATACATGACCCAATCTCGTCTGTGTGATGAGACAGGCTGAAGGAAGCATCCATTAAACATCTACCATCCTGTCTTGCCACTCCACTGCTCCAGCTGGGGAGTTGCACCAGTGTCTCAGGAGGTTGCGCTGCTTCTTCCCTTCACGTGAGGCTCTGTTGGGGCCTTGCACATCCTCAGTGTCTATCAGGTTTCGCCCTTGCCTCCATTCACCAGGCTCCATGTCCCCATTGCCTTGCTGGAGGTCCACGAGCCTGTTCTGCAAGACTGGGTAGCGGGTGCGCATGAGATTGTGCAGGATGCAGCAAGCTTCCACGATGCTCCTCACAGTCTCTGGGTGATGCTGCATGGTGGTGAGAAGTACCTGGAACCTGTTGTCCAGGATGCCAAAGGCATTCTCCACCACCCGCCTTGCTCTGGACAGCCTGTAGTTGAAGATCCTCTCTTCACAGGTGAAGCATTTGGAGGTGTAGGGCTTCATGAGGTAGGTTCTGAGGGAGAAGGCGTCATCCCGCACGATGAATTAGGGCACATCTTGCATGTTGCTGGGCAGGGGGTCTGGATCTGGGAAGCCCATGATGAGGTTGCGTTCCAGCCCCTCCTTGAGGTCACTTGCATTGTACACCTGGGCATCTGAAGATGAGCCGTTGCCTGAAGCATCGATGTACATGAATTTGTAGTCAGCATCGACCATGGTGAAGAGGATAATGCTGAAGAAGCCCTTGTAGTTGTGATAAGAAGACCCTCAGTTGACTGGTGCTTTGCAGGCACGTGCTTGCCATCTATGGCTCCAACGATGTAGGGAAAGTTCCACCTCTGATACCACTGCTCTGCAACTTTCTTCCATCCTTCTTCAGTGGTGGGGCACTGGAGAAGCTCCTCCATGTACTCTTCGATATTGGCCTGCACCACTTCTCTGACCACAATGCTGATGGTGTTGTGTGGCACCCTCCATCCGTACTGCATGCTCGTGTATGTGGTCCCTGAGGCCAGGTGGCGCAGAGTGAGTGCCACCTTGAGCCCAAGTTCCAGGCTGGGCCGGAAGCTGGTGTTTTCCTTGGTCAATCTGGTTGTCAGACGCTGCACAACTTCGTCACACATGTCTGGAGGCATCGTCATGAAGTTCTGGAACACCCGAGTGTGTTCTTTCCTGAGCTCCACCATCAGCTTGTTGTACAGTCCGTCCTCTGCTCTTCTGGCGAACCATCTTCGTACCCAGACGCTTCTTGGCTGCCTTTTTTTCTTCCCATAGTAGAGTTCACAGAGCCTGTAGATGGCTTTGCACTGTTGCAGAACGATGGTGGCTGCCAAAAGGACTTTGTTATGATCCACGGCGGACATGACTGGATGCTGTGGAAGAGCAAAAGTCAGATGAAGGCTGCAGAGGTCTGCACCACAGGGCTGCTGTTCTGAAAGTGAGATCCAGATGAGTTGCTCCCCCTTTTTATAGGCAATATAGGTTTTCCCCTATGTGTCCCTTTGCACCCCTCTGCAAACGTTTTTTTCTGTTTTAAATGCTTTGTTTCCATGCTGCATCTGCTAGGCATCCGTTCTGCATCCGTTCTGTGTCCTTTCCACTTCCTCCCTGCATCCGAGCGAATGCGCGTTGCGCGGATTCGGAACGGATGCCTAGCGGACAAGCGGATGCATAATGGATGTGTAACGGATGCCTAGCGGATGCCTAGCGGATGCAGAATGGACAAATAAGATACATTTTCCACGTAAAAGTTTTGAGTAGCTCAAAACTTTCTGAGCGGATGAAACGACCATAAACGGATGCTGGACGGATAGAGAGAAAGCAAAACGTATGCAGTGAGTACAGAACGGATAAATCGCGTTAACCAACGGATGGCAAGCTTTTTTGTCCGTTTTACATCCTCTTTGCATCCGTTGGTGCTGTGTGACGGGCTTTATTAGCATGCTCAAAATAGATTTGTCTAGTCATATTCAAATTTTTATCATTTTCGCTTGTTCAATTAAATTCAATTTATGTTTAGCTATTATTATCTGATTTTGCACTTTTGAATCCTTTGAATCCTATTCTGTAATTGAGTTTCTAATTCCTTAATTTGTTGTTGTAATTTATTTTGCTGGGCATATTTTTCCTTATTCTTCTTGGCATTATAAGAGATTGTTATACCTCTTATTATTGCCTTCATTGTATCCCAAATGTTTTGTTTCGTAGTTACTCCATTATCATTTCCTTTAAAAAATAATTCAATTCCTCCTTGAATTTATTAGTATATTCTTTTTCTCTTATTAATTGAGTATTTAATGTCCATCTTTTGTTTGGTTTCTCCCTACCCTTCCATATTATCTGAATTGGAATATGATCTGCCCATTCATGAGGTAAAATTTCAATTCCTTTTATGTCATTTTCTATTTCCCCATTCATCCATGCCATGTCAATTCATGTCCATATTTTATACGGATTTGAGTAGAATGTAAATTTTTTTTTCTCGGGATGTAATCTTCTCCATATATCAACCAAATTTAACTCCTTCATCATTTCCCTACATATCTTAAACCCTTGTCACAGGGGAGTGATGGGAGAAAAGTCAAGAGCTTAAGCCCCTGTCACACTGTAGCAACGGATGCAAAGAGGAAGTAAAACGGACAAAAAAGCTTGCCATCCGTTCGAAAACGCGATGTACTCACTGCCTCCGTTTTGCTTCCTCTCTATTTGTCCAGCATCCATTTATGGACGTTTCATCCGCTCCAAATATTTCAGGCTGCTTAAAACTTTTGCGCGGAAAATGTATCCAGTTCGTCTGTTCTGCATCTGCTACGCATCCGTTACGCATCCGCTACGCATCTGCTATATCCGCTTGGCGTCCGCTGCTCATCCGCACAACTCACATCCGCCCGGACGCAGGGAGGAAGCGGAACAGACGTGGAACAGATGCAGAACGGATGCAGAACGGATGCACAACAGAAACAAAGCGTTTAAAGCAGAAAAAACATTCGCAGAGGGGATCTATCTCGGATATTAAGGATGTCTAGAGGATGCCTAGAGGATGCCTAGAGGATGCCTAGCGGAAAACCTATACTGCCTTTAAAAAGGGGGAGCAACTCGCCTCCTTTGCACTTTCAGCCCAGCAGCCCAGCGGTGCAGACCTCTGCAGCCGTCATCTGCCTCTTCCTCTTCCACAGCATCCAGTCATGTCCACCGTGGATTGCGACAAAATCCTTTCGGCAGCCAACATCCTTCTGCAACACTGCGAAACCATCTACAGTCTCTGTGAACAGTACTACAGGAAGAAAAGGAGGCACCCAAAAAAAGTCTGGCTCCGAAGATGGTTCGCCAGAACAGCGCAGTGCGAACTTTATGACAAGCTGATGGTGGAGCTCAGGAGCGAAGACCCTCGGGCGTTCCAGAACTTCATGAGGATGCCTTCAGCCATGTTTGACGAAGTTGTGCAGTGCCTGACACCCAGGTTGACCAAGGCAAACACCACCTTCCTGCCCAGCCTGGAACCTGGACTCAAGGTGGCACTCACTCTGTGCCACCTGGCCTCAGGGACCTCCTACAGGAGCATGCAGTACGGCTGGAGGGTGCCACCCAGCACCATCAGCTTTGTTTTCAGAGAAGTGGTGCAGGCCATCATCGAAGAATACACGGAGGAGCTCCTCCAGTGCCCCTCCACTGAAGAAGGATGGAAGAAAGTTGCAGAGCAGTGGTATCAGAAGTGGAGCTGCCCCCACACCGTTGGAGCCATCGATGGCAAGCACGTGGCCTGCAAAGCTCCAGCCAAGTTGGGGTCCACTTATCAGAACTACAAGGATTTCTTCAGCATCATCCTCTTTGCCATGGTCGATGCTGACTACAAGTTCATGTACATCGATATTTCAGGCAACGGCTCATCTTCAGATGCCCAGGTATACAATGACAGTCACCTCAAGGAGGGGCTGGAAAGCAACCTCATGGTGGGCTTCCCAAATCCAGACCCGCTGCCCAACGACACGCAAGATGTGCTCTACTTCATCGTGGGGGATTACGCCTTCTCCCTCACACCCTACCTCATGAAGCACTTCACGTCCAGATGCCTCACCCGTGAAGAGAGGATCTTCAACTACAGGCTGTCCAGGGCAAGGCAGGTGGTGGAGAACGCCTTTGGCCAACAGGTTCCAGGTACTTCTCACCACCATGCAGCATTGCCCAGAGACCGTGAGGAGGATCATGGAAGCTCGCTGCATCCTGCACAATCTCATGCGCACCCGCTACCCAGTCTTGCAGAACAGGCTCGTGGACCAGCAAGCCAATGGGGACATGGAGCCTGGGGAATGGAGGCAAGGGTGAAACCTGATAGACACTGAGGATGTGCTAGGCCCGAACAGAGCCTCAAATGAAGCGAAGAAGCAGCGCAACCTCCTGAGACAATGGTGCAACTCCCCAGCTGGAGCAGTGGAGTGGCAAGACAGGATGGTAGATGCTTAATGGATGCTTCCTTCAGCCTGTCTCATCACACGGATGAGATTGGGCCATGTATGTTTGGTTGGCCTACAATGAACAGAGCGTTTAATAAAGAGTTGTGTTTATGTTGACATGTGTGGATCAATGCTTACATTGTAATTGATAATAAAGGGCCATAGGGGTGGCACCTGGGAGGGTGGACCATACAGTCCAACTATTCTTGCACTGGAGGTTTATCTATCCCATAGCTATTACCCATCCCACAGGTATCCCTGCCTGTTAGGGATAACATTGTTCACCCTAACTGTTTTAGGTGAAATACTAACTATAAATCATAGTTAGTGTATGCAGCTTTAACTGTAAAATAGCAACTATGGGTGTGGTTATGAAAACCATATAAAAGTAGCAAGGCTACAGCTTGCTCTCTCTCTCTCTGGCTTTGATGATCCCTGATTACTGCTTGGAAGCAAGACTGCATTGCTCGAACGGGAGAGACAACAACGGACTGATTTATGTGAACTGACAATAGGATATTCTACATGGATTTTGCTAACTGAATATCCCTGAATGGACTGACTACATGGTAAATGAATATTGGACTGTTTTTGACTATGCTATAAACTTATACTGGAATAAAATCTATTCTTGATAGCACAAGCGTATCTGTTATTTTTACTGTATGTTAATAAACATACAAGCTTAGCTCACTCATTTATCTGTGTGCCTATCTGACTAACGCTGCACATTCTGTTTAGCTTGTCTACCTAACCCTGGTTGGGGAACCCAGGCTTAACACTGCCCATCACACTGGTATCCCTTCCCATCTCACAGCTATCTTAACCCATCCCACAGGTATCCCTTCCCATCCCACAGGTATCCCTTCCCATCCCACAGGTATCCCTTCCCATCCCACAGCTATCTTAACCCATCCCACAGGTATCCCTGCCCATCCCACAGCTATCTTAACCCATCCCACAGGTATCCCTTCCCATCCCACTGCTATCTTAACCCATCCCACAAGCATGCAAAGGCTAAACCATTTCTAAAAGTTTCCACCCAGACTTTATAGAAAAAAATTAATGAAGCAAGTGTGTGAAACAAAGATAAACTTTGTTAATAACAAGCTGTAAAATAAACATGACCCAAGTCAAGTGTCTAAATAAAGTCCACAAATATCCAGGTAGCCAGTCTCTGGCACTCCTCTTGGTCACTCGGAGATGTGTGCCCAGTCTAAGGTGTTAGGGTGCAGGTGCTGTGGAGGTGGGTGCTGCTGCAGTGCTGGACTGAGGTGTTATTGGAGTGCCTAGCCCCGAGAGGACAACAGGGGACGGTGTGTTGAGGAAGGTGTCGGAAAGCTGGCTCAGCCCCGCGATGCTAAGAGGTCCTTCCTCCATGCCATGGGGTGTCAGCCCCAGTACTGAGGACAGATGTACTGAGGCCGGGCTTGGCTGTGGGATGGAGGAAGGAGCAGTGTAGTGGGGCTACCTGCTCTGCAGTGGGGTGAGGATTGTCGAGGTTGGCATCAGTGGCATCATTGGAACTGGTGACAGCGGTGTCGCCCGATGACTCTGTGCCTGGCCTGTGAAGGGCTGCTGTCTGTGCTGCTGGACCTTGTGGTAGCTGTTGCCCTGGTAGGTGAGGGGGTGTGGGAAGCCTTGGTATGGGAGGGACATCACCTGGGGTGGAGGAGCAGACCTGGACTGGGTGGGAGCAGGTGCCTCTGGGTCTGGAGGGTTGTTAAGCAGTGTGGTGATCCTCTCCTTCACCACCTGGTACTGGGGATCCGCCATCTCCTTGAGGGTCTGGTTCACATAATTGAGGAAGGGCTTGTGGTTGGAGGAGGAGGATTCGATTGGGATCAGCTGAGAGAGGAGACCTATGCTGGTGCGGATGGTGTCCCTGATCTCCACCAGGACCTTGTGGCTCTGCCCCTCCTGCGGTCCGGCTTTCTGCCTTACTGTGGTGGCGGAGGTGTGGGTGTATGCGGCTTCGGCAGCGGTGGACTCAATGTCTCCTTTCTCCCACCGCACCAGGGAGTCCTCATCGCTCTCCACCACGCTTTCAACACCTGCCCGGGGGTTCTCTGCCGTGGCACGCTCCACAGATACCTGCATGGAGACAGGGACTGACTCTCAGCCGCCAGAGGACTGGCTCCCAGCAGGCTGCCGGAGAGAGAGGGTAGAGATTTGGGCTCCTGGTGCTCCTCGGTAGTGGACCTCACCCTCCAGGAAGCTGCACTTGGCCATGACGTCGTTCTCTCTGTCTGTCAGCTTAACCCTGGCCTGGCCAGATTTTTTGCGGTGCAGCTTCCCATACCAGGTGTGCATGTGCTTCCACCAGCCGAGGAGCACCTCCGAAGTGTAGCCCAGACTCTCCGCCCTCTCTCTCCAAGCAGCCTGCTTCCACTTGGTGTCCCTGTACAGCCGGTGTCCCTTCCGCCACAGATAGTCATTCTCTCTCATCCACTCCAGCACCTCATCCTCGTGCGCTTCTTCGATGTAATATTGCCTCCTCTCCCGTTGTTGCATATGCCTCTTCCTCCCTTTGGCAGGACCAGATGGGCCCTCATCAGAGGGGCTTCCAGGTTGTAGGGGCTGCTCCTCCACACCAACAGCATCATCATCATCATCATCATCATCACCACCAGCAGGATCATAATCAGCATGATCAGCAGCAGCAGCAGCATAATCACTAGTAGGATCATAAGCAGCAGCAGCAGCAGCAGGAGCAGCAGCAGGAGCAGCAGCAAGACCAGGATGAGCAGCAGCAGAGTAAGCACCAGCAGCAGGGTCAGCAAGACCAGGAGCACGAGCAGAATGAGCAGGACCAGCAGGACCAGCAGGACCAGGAGCAGCTTCAGCAGAGTATGCAGCAGAAACACCACTGCCAGGAGCAGCTACAGCAGAAGCTCCAGCAACAGAAGAGCAAGCCCAAGCAGCAGAAGCCCCAGCAGAAGATGAGTCAGGGACATGGGGCGGGAGGGTGGCCCTGTCCCTCTTGCCAGGGATGGCGTCAGGTTGCTGAGACTTTTGCTTCTTGCCCATGGTTGTGGGGTTGCTGGCTGGCAGGGAGGCTGGCAGGAAGGCTTGCAGGCACCAAGGCTGGCAGGAAGCCTGGCAGGAAGCCTGGCAGGAAGCCTGGCAGGAAGGCATGCACCAAAACTGGCAGACAGACTGGCTGGCAGGGAGGCTGGAAGGAAGGCTGGCAGCAATGCTGGCAGGGAGGCTGGAAGGCAGGCTGGCAGCAATGCTGGCAGGGAGGCTGGAAGGCAGGCTGGCAGCAAGGCTGGCAGGGAGGCTGGAAGGCAGGCTGGCAGCAAGGCTGGAAGGGAGGCTGGAAGGCAGACTGCCAGCAAGGCTGGAAGGGAGGCTGCCTGGGAGGCTGCCCAGGAGGCTGGGAGGCAGGCTGGGAGGCTGGCTTGGAGGCAGGCTGGCAGCAAGGCTTGCAGGCAGACATGCAGGCAAGAACTCTGAGGTATCCAGCAGCAGGTCTTTCCTCGGAATGCTAGACGTGCGAGCTGCTTCCCTTTATATCTGGGGGGCTTGCGCAATGCATCCCCCCCGCATGCAAAATTAACACCAGGCATCCATTAGGCTTCCGCTGTGCATCCCCTAGGCTTCCGCTGTGCATCCGCTTCATCTGCTGTGCATCCGTTCTGCATCTGCTTTTTCCATTCCACGTCCGCTTCACTGAGGCTCCCCGGAAGCCTAGCGGATGTGCCATCCGCTTCCATCCGCTGTGCTTCCGTTCCGCATATGTTTTGCATCCACCCTGCATCCTTCCCGCTTCCGTGTTGTCCGCTCCAATTATGCAAATTTTCGCCCCTTTTGAGCGCGGATACAACGGATGTAACATTTTTCTCTTCCATTGTGTCCTTTTTGCATCCGTTGGGCAGTGTGACATGGCCTTTAGGAAGCTCTCTTTTCACCTTTTTATTCTTCCCCCCTTACTTCCCCCCCATTGCTACCTAGTGCTTTACAGCACTCTCTAAGTGGTTTGCAGAGTCACCATATTGTTCCTAACAATCTGGGACCTCAATTACTAACCTTAGAAGGATGGAAGGCTAAATCAACCTTGAGTCGGTCAGAATCAAACTCCTGGCAATCAGAAATAGGCTGCCATACTGCATTCTAACCACTATCAGGACCTAGTAGACTGAATATAACCTGTCTTTGCTTGGTTTTTTAAATATATACAATTGCATTTAATAATTTAAAAAATGTAATTAGCAAAAGTGAGGTAGCCCTCAGAGGATTTTAATGGAATTAAAGTGTTAGTTTAAGGACAAACATCTTAGAATCTCTCAAGATTGTTATAAACTCATGTTGATGAGAATGGTTGCTGATAAATGCTGGCTCATCATCCATTTTCTGTATTTCCCAGACATAGAGTGCTTCCCTTGATCAAAAAGTGGTCACTTTGATGAATAGTTTCTTCTACTTTCCTATATTGTATATAATGGACTACAAGGAGGTATACATAGAGTTTTCTCTTAATTTTCTTCAACAAAAACCTTTTGAGATGAGAGTAGCTCAAGGAGACTACCTAGTCCTGGTCATCCAGTGAGCTGAAGGTGAATATTATCCATGACATTTTGCTCATAGTCCAATAGTTTTAATCCCTGTACCACACAGAGTCTCCTTGATTAATTAATTCTTCTCTGTGTTAAATGGAAACTGAAATGATATAGGGCATCCTGCTTGAGTAGGGGGTTGGACTGGAAGATCTCCAAGGTCTATTATTCTCCAACTCTATTATTCCGAAACAAAAAAAAGTTAATTCAGAAATGAAATTGCACAAATTGCAGGAACATGATCAGAAAATACATTTTTGCCATCTCTCTTTCTCCCTTTTAAAGCAAGCTCGCAGAGTTCTATGATTAAAAATGCCATTGGACCATTCTGTTCCAAACATAGCAAACAGGAATTCCCATGGAGGCATAAAATGCAATAGTAACATTCCAGATTAGAATTATATGTTAAATTAAAATCTTCATATGAGGTACCACACATAAGCCCTGTGATATTCATGCAATTATTATTAATTATTATGACAGGTGAAATTAAAAAAAACAATTAAAAATGAAGGAGTATACTTATGAATCTTGAAAAATATACAAATAATTTTCAATGCAAATAGGACCTGAATGGAACAAAATTAAACACACTTGACCGTCATGCAAATGATTGAGATTTTGCCTTCAGAAAGAGAACTATGCTGCAGTGAAGAATCTTACATAATTGCTTTTAAGCAATAAAAAAATGTAGATTAAACCAAGCTAGAACTGTAAGTAAATTGATATTTCAATTTCAATTTGATGCTTTAGAAAATAGTTTCACCTCCTCATCTTTTTGGCAGCTCCTCAAATATTGGAACTATCATGTCTCCCCTACCCCTTCTTTTCACTAGACTAGACATACCCAATTCCTGCAACAGTTCTTCTTATGTTTTAGCCTTCAGCCTCCTAATTGACTTTGTTGCTCTTTTCTGCAGAGAAGAATCTCAACATTTTTTTATATTGTGGTAAGCAAGACTGGATGCAGTATTTCAAGTGTGGTCTTTCTACGGCTTTGTAAAGCAGCACTAATATTTCACATGATCTTGATAACATGGATCACATGGCTGTTCTTCTAAAAATTGGATATGTCCATTATACCACAAATGCTCATTTGAATGAAGATATAGATTGCCTTTTATCTCTGTTAAGTAATCAAACTGCCCCCTTCTCTTTTTTCTTATACTTTTGTTTCTCTAAAGCCCATGTCCCACTGCACTTACAGATGCAAAGAGGATGTAAAATGTTAAAAAAAGCTTGCCATCCATTGGAAAACGTGATGCATCCATTGTGTACTCACTGCATACGTGTTTCATACGCTCTATCCCTCGAGCATCCGTCCACTGAGATTTCATCAGCTCAAGAAATTTTAAGCTGCACAAAACTTTGTGAACGGATGAACTTTCCGCTGTGCATGATGTAAATCCGTGACATCCGAGCAACAAACGTTCTATGTCCATTTATCATCCACTAAATGTCCGCTGTATCCTCTCTGCATCCTCTGGGCATCCTCGCAACTCACATCCATTGCAGCTGAAAATGGAAAGAGGGAGGAAACAAAAGGTACACGGAACGTCTACACAGTGTTAATAGCACGGAAATAGAAAGGATGTGCAGTGAACGGTTTGCATCTGATATACAACCACTAGGCTTCCTATGAATATTCGTTTAACATCCCCGCTACATACTACCCACGTCCGTTCTTTTCCATTCTTTTCTGTTCTGTTTATGCAAATTTTTACCACTTTTTGGAGCGGATGACAACGGATGGAGCCACCCCCGAAATTTTGCTCATCCGCTTTTATGCATATGTTTTGCATCCATTGGCCAGTGGGACAGGGCCTTTAGGTTTACACTCAGTTTTGATAAGTATATGGTTTAGTATTCCATAGGGAGGGTTTAATATATATTTATATAATGAAATATCAAGAAGAACAATTGTTTCAGGAATTGGGTATGTCTAGTCTAGTGAAAAGAAGGAGTAGGGGAGACATGATAGTTCCAATATTTGAGGAGCTGCCAGAAAGATGAGGAGGTCAAACTATTTTCTAAAGCACCAGAAGGCAAGACAAGAAACAATGGATGCAAACTAATCAAGAAAAGAAGCAACCTAGAACTAAGGAGAAATTTCCTGATAGAACAATTAATCAGTGGGACAACTTGCCTTCAGAAGTTGTGGGTCCTCCATAACTGTAGACTTTCAAGAGGAAACAGGACAGCTGTTTGTCTGGCTTTATGGGTAACAGTCCCAGCTAAACCTGTCTTCAGTTTATATATTCATTTGCATCCTATGGCATGTTTACCTGGTGGTAACTTCACATTTTTGTATACTTCCAGTCTTTTCAATGATTCCAGTTCCTTATCCATTGCTTTTTGCCAAGCAGCCTGATCCTTAGCAGGATACAGTTTTAGTTCCCTATAATTACTTGGAACTGTATTCATTTGGCATACAACACTAGCCTGATATCTGTCATGTGGTCGTGTTACTCTGGTTGAATGTCTTGGTAATACAGGGCTTGCTGGTGGACTTTCCTGTGCCACCTGCTCCTGTTCTTCTATTTCTTCCTTTGCTTGTTCTCCTACTTCCTCCTGTTCTTCCTCTTTAATGGCTATTTGGGGTGTACTGATTTTATCCTTAGGGACTATTTGGATGTCAATAATAATATCATTGCTGGATTCCTGTTCCAGTTTATCTCACCCAATGTGCTCTAGAAATTTTGCATGAGCACTACAATAAACATGAGCTGTGCCTTGATCCCAGAATCTAAACGATCTATGGTTGGCTTCATAACCCACAAAAAATAACTTCTTAGCTCTATGTTGTCCTTTCAGTCTTACTTGTGAGGGAATATGTGCCCATGCTGAAGCTCCAAATGTGTGTAAATAACTTAAATTTGGTTTTCTGCCATGCCAACAAGTGAATGGCAATTCTCCAGTTGTTGTATTTACTACATTGTTTAAAATATGGTTACTACACATTATGGCCTCACCCCACAGTGTTTCAGGTAAACCTGAATCAGGTAACATAGTGTGAGCCATGGCTTGTAATGTTTGCCCTCTTCATTCTATAAATGAGCTATGTTGTGGTCTGTAAGGTGCAGAAAGTTTATGCTCAACACCAGCCAATTTCAACATTGTTTGGAATCTTTTGTTAACAAACTCAGTCCCATTATCAGTTACTAAAGTAATGACTTTACTTTTCATTTTTCTCTCAGCAAACCTCAGCCAGTTAAAGAAATGTTGGAATGTTTCTGTTTTGTTCTTCATAAGATCGCAGAAACCATATCGTGAGTAATGGTCCATAATACTCAAAATATAACAGGCACCTCCTAAATTTGGTTTCTTAGGACCAATTATGTCAGCAAAATCAACCTCTAAAGGTTCTTTGGTTTTAAACCCATTAAGTCTGTTTGCAGGAGTAACCTTACTCTTTTCTTGACTAAAAGCCTTACAGTGTAAATACTTGCGACAGGGTTTCAATTTTACTCCCTCTGACAATTCAACAGTTTGTTTGAGCATTTTGAAATTAATGTCCCCTAGGCGTCTATGTAGTAAATGTATACATTCATCATGTGGCTTAACATTGTTATAAACTGAGTTAGCCATCTTCAACTGGTCATCATGTATCACATATAAATCATTTTTTAAAGTAGCAGTAACACTTTTAGTCTCTTTCTCTATTATAAAGTTATCTCCCCTAAAAGTTACTACATAACCAAGATTAACTAAAGCCCTTACTGATAATAAATTAAATTTCAGTTTTGGTACATATAACATAGTTAAATGTTCATTTATACAAGAACAATATGCAGTACCTTCACCTGATGCTTTAATCTTCTATCCATTTGCCAATGATACATGTTGTTTACTCGTGGACATCTTTGCAAACCTTTTTTTTTTATCTTTAGTAATGCACTGCAATGCTCCACTATCAACAACCCACAAATCATGGTTTACAGTTGAATTGCTAGACATAGTTAAACTAACATTGTTCTTAGCCTTCTGGTGTTTAGCCTTCTGGTATTCTGTTGTTTTCCCTTCTTACAGAATCTAGCTATATGTCCCTTAGCCCCACAAGAAAAACTTTTCCTAACAGTATAGGTGGTTGAAGATAAATTTTCTTCTTGTGGTTGTTTGTTCCTCAATTGGTTTCTATCCAGCCGTCTTCTTGCTTCTTCTAGCAACCTTACAGTTATGTCAGTTAATGTCAGTTTATCTCTGGGAAGGACTTCCAGTAAAGATACATAATCATCATAACTTTCATCCAATGAGGACAGAATGATGTAAACTTGATGCAGCTCTGAAAATATTAGTTCTTTTTCATGTAGCTCTTGAAAAGTTCTTTTCATGAAGTTTAAATGACATAACATATCTCCACCTTTCAGAAGACATGCTCTAAACAGTTTATGTGTAAGATGTATGTGTGCACCTTCACTGTCATGAATATAAATCCTCTTCAAATTCTCCCAACACTTCGCAGCAGACTCTTCTCCACGAATATGGGCTAGCTGCTGGTCACTCAGTGTTAGTCCAATTATACAAAGAGCTCATTCGTTGTTCTGTTTAAAGTCAGCAATCTTCTTGGCATCATCCTCATTATCTGGATCCCAAGCCTTTACATCCGGTGGATTTTGAACTACATTCCATAATCCTTCTTTACACAAAAGTAGACTGCATTTCATAGACCAGGAAACATAGTTTGTTCCATCCAACTGGGTTATCAATGATAGACTTGTTGAAGTGTCTTGTGCCATCTTTATCAGGATAGTAAATCACAATGAAACAGTAAACAGCTGTCTGCATATAGTACTGTGCATTCACAATAACTCTCAGTTATCTGAGCCTGGTATAGCCTGGGCCCATAACCAGTGTTGAGGTAATTCCCCGTTAAGAGAATGAGCGCATACAGGGAGACGTATAGAGAGTAGTGTTGGAATAATACACACACAGTACACAGATATAATGTTCAGTAAATGTAGGTTTTTACTTCCAGAAAGTTTAAGCAAAGTCCAAACACAGTCCAAAGTCATTCACAAGTAAATCAATCAGAAAACAGCCTGGTAGCCTCAATAATTAAATGAGCATATTTTCCATTAATGATGTTTCTTATGTAGAGCACTTGAATGGTATGGAGAATATTTCTTAGCAATTGGCACATTTGTGAGAATTCTATACAATATCTAAAGTGCATTTTATTATTTTTATATAAATATAAACCTTGGCATGCATGCCTGCACAAATGTAAATTAAAAAAAAAAAAAGAATAGCAATTACTTTCAAAATAAAAGCAATCCACACAGGAACAGCCAAAGGGCCAGATGTGGTATGGGAACTGTCAGGGTAGGATGCTACCAGTTCGACCCAGTTCTATAGAACCAATAGCTCTTTTTTTAAAAAAGCAATTTTATTTCAGTTTTCACAAAACACAGAAAAATAAAACAACTTTTTTTTAGGGAATAGCTTGGTTCCAGGTTTTCAAATCAAATCCAGGTTTCCCCTCAAATACTTCCCTCAAGCTTATTTTATAACTCTCTCATTCATTTCTAAATCTATTGCAAATCCTTTTCAAGGTTTTCATATTTTCAAAATAATTATATTTATACTTTTATCTGTCCTGTGTACAATTTTAATCCATATCCACATTTCTAACATTACAAAACAAGGTTTCCCCTATAGTTGCCAATTAAAGTGTGTCACCTTCATATTTTATAGTTGATTCCCTTTCACATCCCATTAAATATTCTACTTCTAAATTATCCCATTAAACAGTTATAATTTCCATTACTTAATATATTATAACATAAATCCCTTTTTTAGTCAAATTCTGCATGTTACTTCCCCTTTAAATTACCTCTAAACAATTTTAAGTTTAAAAGAAATAAAAAATAAATAAAATGGAAGAAAATCATTAATCAATTCAAATTCACCCTAACGAAAAAATATGGTATAATTCCGTTATGATCTTTCTCATAATTCATTTCAATCATATTTTATAAATCCTTAATATATATTAATATAGTACAATTGTATTTTACATATTTTTCATTTTTTATTTGATATATTATTGTACATTCCATTAAGTAATAATCCCCATTTCATTTTCCATTTTAATTACATATATTTTCCTGTTTTCTACATAATTTCTTATTTCTAAAATATTTATACAATCCCTTATCACCATGCAGAATCCACTATTTTAGTTGTAATTTTAACCATTATCTCTGTGTCTATTAATCAAACTATTCCCATTAATTCTTGTTTGTTTCCCATCTTTCTTTATTTCCTTATTCTGTTTTTTATAATTTCTTTTCCCCTTTATTTCCCCCCCTCTTTTTCTCACTCCAATTTTTGTCCCCCTCCCTCTTTAATGTTTCCTTCTGTAATCCTCCCTTCTGCTCTTTCCTTATATTTTGTTTATTTCTCACACTGTTCCCTTTTCTGATTACCTCCACTAATCTCCAGTTTTTAAGTCCCTTTCCTCCCTTTTTATGTTTTAAACCTCATTGTCCCAATTTTTTATTAAAGATGGCCTCTCCTGTATTCAAGTCTTCTTCTTCCTCTGAAGCTTTTTGCTGATCCTCATAGTCCAAGACAGCCATTTCCAGGGATTGCAGAATCAAGCCAAATGATTCTCCTTTCACTTGCAATTGTTCTTTCATATTTTAGTACCATTTTCAGTTCCAAATAAAGTTCTGTCATCTTTCTACACTTCCCAGTACTTTTAGACAACTAAATTCTGTAAGATTGCTTCCCAGAATTAATTTCCAAAGTTTCCAAAATCATCAAACAATTCCAGAACAGTTTCTTTTTGCTTCTTTCTTTGTTACAAAGTTCCAAACTCCATTTTGACTTTCCAGGGGCTCTATTTGATTGTAGCAACATTTCATTTACTTTGTATTTTCTTTAAAAGTTTTTTAAAAGTTCACATTAATTTCTTTCAGCATGAGGTGGCACTCTTTAGTAAGTCCAAGTTCCACCCCCTTTTTTCAGATCTTTTTTCTCCCTCTTCTGTGCCGCAGCTTTAAAAATCTTTTCCTTAGAGTTCTTAAGTATTTTAGCTCCAGCTTGCTTTAAATTAAATTAAATCAGATGTTAATCCTGCTTAGCCCAGTCACCCAAGCTGTCCTCTTCTTCTCTCTACTCCTGCATGATCTTGTCCAGTCAGAACTTCCTCTTTGGGATGGCCATTTTGGCCATTGCTGCATCCACCTTCAGAGAGGAGTTTTATGCCTCACCAAGGAGGGGGAATGCAGCTCCCCACAACTCAGATGGCATTCTCCCCTTTCTCCATCACCTCTATGGGGTGGCTTCAGCTCCAAATCAGGGAGATTGGGGCCCTCCAGCGGCGAGCACAAACCAAAACCGTGGATGGTTACGGATTCGGTCCATCACTGAGGGAGCTTAACTGAAAGTCTGAACTGGTAGCTCTGAAGAGCAACAGACACTGAACTGGTTTGGTGTCTGCTGCTCTGTTTGGCCCAGCCACCTGCCCAGGCTCTTTGCTCTCCTTTATTTCCTCCTTTTTCAACCTCAGCTATGTTGTGCGGCACAGCCAAGGTTGAAAAAGCAGGAAAGAAGAGGATTTTCAAATGCTGTGCACCCGCGTGCAGCACTTGTCAGTTGTCCAGGAGGCACAGCTGAGGGTTTTTTACATACAAGCTCAAAGCACACTCTCACCAGGGGCGGGATTCTACCTCCTGGAGAACTGGCAAATCACACCACTGGCTGGCCCACCCACCCACTCACTCCTTACCTGGCATGCACACCATCAAACTTGTCTGCTAAACTGCTATTTTTTCTTTTCTTTTTCCAACCATCAGCTGTTTTGCTGTGCCGGGAGATTTAGATTAGCTAGAAAGCAGGAAATTATTGGATTTCTTGCTTTCTAACTAATCTAAAAGCAGAACTGATCTTGAAGCTTCTATTATTCAGTGCAGACTCTGATAGCAGATGGCAGAAACACAGATCTCTAAGTGAATCTATGATTCTGTGTGCAACTCAATCTGCCTACCTGCTCTGCCTGATTTTGGGTAAAAGTTGCTCTTTTTTTAATAAAAAATCAATTTTTACATACATGGTATGTTGTGAGTTAATTTTGTGAGTTTGCTTGCAAGCAAATTTTATGTGACAGACTCAGGTAGCTGATTGCAGAAAGATAGATCTCTGAATGAATCTGTAAGCAATTCAATTTGCCTGCCTGCTTTGCCTGATTTTGGGTAAAAGTTGTTCTTTTATTAAAAAATTCAATATTTACATAAATATTTATAGTATTTACATACAAGCCATTCCAGCCAGTCACGTGACCACCAAGCCACACCCACAAATTAGGCCACACTCACAGAACTGTTTGTTAAGAAATTTGAATCCCATCTCTGGGAACCATAATTTCCCCAGGTCTATGTCAGCCCTTAAGAGCCTCAACATATATCCTTTGGCCCTAAGACTAACAAAGGAAAGATTTACTGTATAACAAATATAATCGTGATGATTGCAGCTGATTTATTCTATGTGAAGATAAAGTACAAATTAATAATCCATAATTATAAATGAAATCACTGTAATTTTTGATCCGCTTTCTAAGATCGCTGCCTTGACACATTTTACATATTAACTTTACGAGATAGAAACAACTCCAGATGCATAAATATTTGGAACACAAAGTTTCTCCCCAAAAAGTGGCAAAGCAACTTTAAGTAAAGCAGTTCTCACTTTAAATCTGGTAATCAAAAATCTAAAGTAATTAGATTCCCTTTTCCCTTCCAAACTATGCTGTCAGAAAGGAGATAACCTCCAATCCATTGAAGAATATATGGGTGTGATAAATATAGTTAGTTCCTGACCTTTAGCACATATTAAGTGTTTAGAAAACCTGAGAACTTTGAAAAGCTATGAAGGCTACAACCTGTTTTTCTGAGAGTTCCAGTGTGTTGACTAAACACACACAGAAAACATGTAGTGAGAAGATGGGAAGAATCGCTTTGCTATTTCTTAATAAATTCATTTCATTTTTGTTCAAGGATCCTACACAAAAATTATCAAGCTCAGTTTCAAGAAAATAAAGAAACTACCCTCATGATGGACAGGCAGCTGGGAACACAACGTATACTTTGTCATCTAACCTACTCGAACTCCTTTCCAACTACCAAATCAGTTAGTGTGAAAGAGTACAACAAATAAACTACAAATATTTTCCAGGGCTGGAACACTTCATTTAAGATAGTTCTCCCCTCTGAGTTTCAGATTGGGAGACAAGGACAATAAGAGGTTATAAAAAATGGTGAAACATGTCAGGCCAACAAAACAGCAATGCCAGTATAGTCTGTGATATTGCCATAATAAAGTAATCTGAAAAAAAATTGTAACATACAGCATCAACATAAAGAAAAACATAAGTTTTTCTTTAGGGAAATAAAACTTTGGAAAAATAGGAAAACTGATTCTGATACAGCATGACCATAAACATCTCCAGACCAACTATGGGATACTTGATTTTAAATACTAGTAACAATTTCTTATTTCTGTTGGCTTCCAATGTTACTAATCCCATTTCCAACTATATAAGTACCTCTATCTTTTATGTATCAGGTTATAGTCATATAGTCAAACAGATCATATATAATCTATGAGCTCTGTTAAATTTTGGCACCCACACAGATCTGATGCTTAGGCTTTTTAGGCTGAACCACATTTAGTTTCCAAAGCAAATGGCTAATTTGGAAGGAATTTTTCTCAGAAAATCCTAGGGTTGTAAACTGGGAAACTTTAAAAGAAGGAAATAACCAACTATTGTTTTGATTTTAGACAAAGTCCATGAGACTATCTCCACATAGTCATGTCTTTCCATTTACTTCATTTGTTAAGTATTATGTTATGTTTTTCAAATTACATTAAGTTCATTGAAAAAGGAACCAGGTTCCTTGATGAATTAGACCAGAAGTAGAGATAACTACTTAGCAATGTGAGGCATTGAATGTCATTTTCTTTATATTTCTTCAAGCTTCTTCTAGCTTCAGCTCTGTTTTTGAAAAGAGCCTCCAGCCCTCCTTATGCTATTCATAATATCACTTTTTCTCTTGCATATGGAAAAAAGTAGAAACCACAATGTTGTCAAAATAACACTCCAAATGTCCTAACTATGTACTTTTTGTAATCTGCACAATGACACTATGATCCACATAATATCACTTCCCACATAGCCCTCCTTGTAGATATCCTCGGAATAGTGCAAGAAACATAACATGAATTTTTCTATTGCTCTCAGCCTCCTGCCTGATTGTTGAAAGCTTAAGCCCCTGTCACACAGCGCCAACGGATGGAAAGAGGATGTAAAACAGAGAGAAACACTTGCCATCCGTTCGTTAACGCGATGCTTCCGTTCTGTACGCACTGCATCTGTTTTTCATCCGCTCTATCCGTCCAGCATCCGTCGACTGAGATTCCATCCACTCAAAAAGTTTTGAGCTGCTCAAAACTTTTTGAGCAGAAAATGTATCCAACGCATCCATTCTGCATCCGCAAAGCATACGGGGAACATACGTTCTACATCCGTCGTCATCCGTTACACATCCGCTATATCGGCAAGGCATCCGCTGCACATCCGCACAACTCAAATCCGCTCCAACAGAAAAAAGACACAGGGAGGAAGCGGAACGGACGCGGAACGGACACGCAGCATTAGTAGCACGGACGGAGAAAGGATGAAAGCGGATGCAGCTCGCATACAAAGCATTAAAATGGAAAAAATGTTTGCAGAGGGGACATATCTCGGATATTTAGGATATCTGCAGGATGCCTACAGGATGCAAAAGGACACCGAGTGGAAAACCTATATTTCCTATAAAAAGGGGGAGGAACTTACCTGGATCTCACTTTCAGTCCAGCAGCCCTGCTGGGCAGACCTCTTCAGCCTTCATCTGGCTCTTACTCTTCCACAGCATCCAGCCATCTCTACCATGGATCATCACACACTCCTTTTGGTAGTCACCATCGTTCTGCTACAGTGCGAAGCCATCTACAGGCTCTTTTACCTGTTCTACGCGAAGAAAAGGAGGTGGCCTAGAAATGTCTGGGTCCGAAGATGGGTCACAGAAGAGCAGAGTACAGACTGTCTAACAAGCTGATGGTGGAGCTGAGGAACGAAGACACTCGTGCATTCCAGAACTTCATGAGGATGCCTCCAGCCATGTTTGACGAAGTTGTGGAGTGTCTGAGACCCAGGTTGACCAAGCAGAATGCCAACCTCTGGACCAGCCTGGACCCTGAACTCAAGGTGGCACTGACTCTGCACCACCTGGCCTCAGGGACCACGTACAGGAGCATGCAGTATGGCTGGAGGGTACCACCCAACACCATCAGCATTGTGGTCAGGGAAGTGGTGCAGGCCATCATTGAAGAATACAAGGAGGAGCTCCTCCAGTGCCCCTCCACTGAAGAAGGATGGAAGAAAGTTGCAGAGCAGTGGTATCAGAAGTGGAACTTTCGCCACACCGTTGGAGCCATAGATGGCAAGCATGTGGCCTGCAAAGATCCAGCCAAGTCAGGGTCCACTTATTTCACCTATAAGGGCTTCTTCAGCATCATCCTCTTCGCCATGGTCGATGCTGGCTACAAGTTCATGTACATTGATGCTTCAGGCAACGGCTCATCTTCAGATGCCCAGGTATACAACGCCAGTTATACAACGCCAGGAGGGGCTGGAATGCAACCTCATCATGGGCTTCCCAGATCCAGACCCCCTGCCCAATGACACACAAGATGTGCCCTACTTCATCATGGGGGATGACGCCTTCTCCCTCACAACCTACCTCATGAAGCCCTACACCTCCAGATGCTTCACCCTTGAAGAGAGGATCTTCAACTACAGGCTGTCCAGGGCAAGGCAGGTGGTGGAGAACTCCTTTGGCATCCTGACCAACAGGTTCCAGGTACTTCTCACCAACATGCAACATCGCCCACAGAATGTGAGGAGGATCGTGGAAGCCTGCTGCAGCCTGCACAATCTCATGCACACCCACTACCCAGTGTTGCAGAAAAGACTTGTGGACCTCCAACAAGGGAATGGGGACATGGAGCCTGGTGAATGGAGGCAAGGGCGAAACCTGATAGATACTGTGGATGTGCAAGGCCCCAACAGAGCTTCACGTGAAGGGAAGAATCAGCGCAACCTCCTGAAACACTGGTGCAACTCCCCAGCTGGAGCAGTGTAGTGGCAAGACAGGATGGTAGATGCTTAATGGATGCTTCCTTCAGGCTGTCTCATCAAACAGATGAGATTGGGCCATGTATGTTGAGTGCCTACAATGAACAGGGCATTTAATAAAAAGTTGTATTTATATTGAAATGTGTGGATCAATGATTACATTATTATTGATAATGAAGGGTTAAAGGTGTGGCACCTGGGAGGGTGGACCATCCAGTCCCACTATGCTTGCACTGGAGGTTTATCTATCCCACAGCTATTACCCATCCCAAAGGTATCCCTGCCCATCCCACAGCTATTACCCATGCCAAAGGTATCCCTGCCCATCCCACTGCTATCTTAACCCATTCCACAAGCATGCAAAGGCTTAAACCATTTCTAAAACTTTCCACCAAGACTTTATTTACTAAAATAAATGAAGCAAGTGTGTGAAGCAAAGATAATCTTTATTAATAACAAGCTGTAAAAGAAAAATGACCCAAGTGTCTTCAGCAAAGATAAAGTCAACAGGTAGCTACCCAGTCTCTGGCACTCTTCTTGGTCACTCGGAGGCATGCCCAGTCTCAGGGGTGAAGGGTCCAGGTGCTGTGGAGGTGGCTGCTGCTGGAGTGCTGGTCTGAGGCGTCTTTGGGGTGCCTGGCCCCGAGAGGACAACAGGGGATGGTGTTTGGAGGAAGCTCTCAGAGAGTTGGCTCAGTCCTGTGATGTTGAGAGCCCCTTCCTCCAGGACATGGGATGTCAGCCCCAATACCGATGACAGATGTTCTGAGGCCGGGCTTGGCTGTGGGGTGGAGGAAGGAGCAGTGTAGTGGGGCTGTCTGGTCTGCAGCTGAGCGAGGTGAGGCGTGGGTGGCATCTGTGGCGTGGGTGGCATATGTGGCATGGGTGGCATCTGTGGCGTGACTTGCATCGGTGGCGTGGGTGGCATCGGTGGCATCAGTGGCATCGGTGGCACCAGTGGTGTCCGATGTACCTGTGCCTGGACTGGGAAGGGCTGCTTGTGCTGCTGGAGCTCCTGGTAGCCATAACCTTGGTAGGTGAGGGCCTGTGGAAAGCCTTGGAAGGGCAGTGACATCACCTGGGATGGAGGAGCAGGCCTGGACTGGGTGGGAGCAGGTTCAGCTGGGTCTGGAGGGTTGTGAAGAAGATTGGTGATCCTGTCCTTTATCACCTGGTACTGTGATTCTGACATGTTCATGAGGGTCTGGTTGACATAGGTGAGGAAGGGCTTGCAGTTGGAGGATGGGACGTCGGTGTGTACCAGCTGAGAGAGGAGATCTACGCTGCTTCTGTTGGTGTCCCTGATCTCCAGCAGGACAGTGTCACTCTGCCCCTCTGGTCTGGCTCTCTGCCTGCTTTCTGTGGAGGTGGAGCTGGGGGTGGATGTGGGTTGTTCTCTGGTAGAAGTGCCCTCTCCTTGCTCCCACTGCATCAGGGGGTCCTCCACATGCTCCATCACGGGGAGTGCAGCTGTCTGGGGGGTCTCCATCGTGGCACACTCCACAGATACCTGCCTGGAAACAGGAGCTGACTCTTGGCCAGAAGAGGACTGGGTCTCTGCGGGCTGCCTGAGAGAGAGGGTTGTCAGAGGGGCTGCTCCTTGGTGGCAGATATCACCCTCCAAGAAGCTGCACTTGGCCATCACGTAGGTCTCTCGGTCCATCAGCTTGACTGTGGCCTGGCCAGATTTCTTGAGGTGCAGCTTCCCGTACCAGGTGTGCATGTGCTTCCACCAGCCAAGGAGCACCTCCGAAGTGTAACCCAGGCTCTCTGCCTTCTCTCTCCAAACAGCCTGCTTCCTTTTGGTGTCTCGATAGAGCTTGTGTCCCTTCCACCAAAGATACTCGTTCTCCCTCAGCCATTCCAGCACCTCATCCTCATGTTTCTCTTCGACGGAGTATTGCCTCCTCTCCCGTTCAGGCGTATGCCACTTCCTCCCTCTGTCAGGGCCATCCGGGCCCTCATCAGAGGGCCTTCGAGGTTGTAGGGGCTGCTCCTCCACACCACCACCACCAGCAGCAGCAACAACAACAGTAGCAGCAAAAGCAGGACCAGCAGGACCAGCAGGACCAGCAGGATCAGCAGCACCAGCAGCAGCACCAGCAACAGCAGCAGCACCAGCAGCAGCACCAGCAGCACCAGCTGCACCAGCAGGACCAGGATCAGCAGCAGTAGGGTAAGCACCAGGAGCACCAGGAGTACCAGCAGGACCAGCAGGACCAGGAGCAGTGCCAGCAGAGTAAGCACCAGAAGAAGCACCAGCAGGACCAGGAGCAACGCCAGCAGAGTAAGCCCCAGTAGAAGCCCCAGCACCAGGAGCAGCGCCAGCAGAAGCTCCAGCACCAGAAGAGTCAGCCCCAGCAGCAGAAGCCCCAGCAGAGGCAGAGGCAGGGCCAGGAGGTGGGATGGTGGCCCTGTCCCTCTTGTCAGGGCTGGCAGCAGATGGCAGAGGCTTTCTCTTCTTCCCCATGGTTGTTGGCTTGCTGTCTGTCTGTCTGGCTGGCTGGAGCTGTGTCTGGCAGCAGGTCTTTCCTCTGAATGTTGACCTGCTTGCGAGCTGCTTCCCTGTATATCCACGGGGCTGACACAATGCATCCTCCCCACATGCGCAGTGAACGCTTTGCATCTGCTAGACATATGCTAGGCATCCGCTAGGCTTCCGCTCTGCATCCGCTTCATCCGCTCGGCATCCGCTCTGCATCCGTTACTTCCCCTGCGCGTCCGCTTTGCTGTGCTCCCCCGGAAGCCCTGTGGATGTGCCATCTGCTTCCATCCAGTTCCATCCACTAGGGTTCCGTGGAGCATCTGCTTTCCATCCTGGCTACGTCCTCCCCCCGTCCGTTCCTTTCCATGTTGTCCACTCTGCTTGTGCAAATTCGGGGCACTTTTGAGAGTGGATAACAACGGATTGAACATTTTCTCGTCTGCTGTGTCCTTCTTACAAATATTTTGCATCTGTCGGCCAATGTGACAGGCCCTTTAGCAACTGTGTACCATGAGCACCCCCTAGTATGGAGTTTCACTATGAGAATAGGAGCCTAGATTCATATGCATATCCACACAATCTGGATGTTCTGCATCCTCTAAAATAGGAAGTGTCTTAAAAAGCTTGCCTCTTACTTTCAAGTTTTTATCTTGAGCCTTATTAAGTTATATCAAAGAATGACCAGCATGTAGCAAGCCATCCCAAAATTCAGCTGTTTCCTCTCATTTCATCCAAACATGAACTTTTGATTGCACCAAGATTTTCTTTGTGCTATTACATAACTAACAATCTCTAATGCTAATCTTGCAGTTGTATGATGAATATAACATATTAATTTGTAGAAATGATGTTACCGGGAAAGCATCATTTGCATAGCATGTCATTCCACTCTCTGTCACTTAATAAAGCTTCCCTTTTATGTTGTTCCACAAAATGGTTAGAAAATATCAATAAAAAGAAAGGTATGTCTTTCTGCTCAACTTGGAATTTGATTGTCAGACTGGCTTTTTTTTAACACCTAGAAGGAAATCAGGTTTTCTAATCCAGCCTGCAGTCTCTAAATTGTCATAGAGAGAATTCAATCCTTGTCCTTTATGACAACCATGGTGTTAGAGTTCCAACAAATGCTCTAATCAAATCATGAGCCTTGAGCCAAACTTCAAAAGAAATCCAATTATTTATTAGGAGCAACATGTCAGCATATATCCTAATGAAGCCAGCTCTGACTCACATAATTTATGGTGCACCTATGAACTCTATTCCCCCCTCTCCCTGGGTGTGTCATAAATCACATTCTCCAACTGGAGCGCCATCATGACTGGTGTGTCTTAAATCACATTCTCCAACAGAGAACTTTCATGGGCTCTAGAAGTCAGCCTCTCCAACTCACATAATTTATGGTAACCTAAGGTAACCTGGGAAACCTAAGGTAACCTACAGTAACCTAAGGTAGCCTTGGTAGAGTATGCATGGAATGTACTTCTGGTTTTGATTGCCTTGCTGCTCCTTCAGGTTTTTTCTTCCTTCCCTATCACAACTTGAAAGGAGTGCAGGAATGCTTTATGAGTTGACATTCAACTCCCCTCACTTCTTGAAGGTGACCTGTATAAAGCAAAACAATTTGAGTGCAGGTATAGCATTTAGAGCTGTGATCCCCACCACAGCTTGGTTGGATTTTCTTCATGGAATCTTGCTATAAGGCAATAGTCCTGAATGTTCCTACTCTTTACCCAAGATACCTTTCTGCTTGATTAAATATTGGAGTTGTCTCCTATGCCACCTTGAATTGAGAATTCTCTGCACCTCATAGGATCTGACCCCCTATGACCATGGGGTCTGGAGACTCACAGGGAAATGGCCTCAGGGTCGATCTGACCATACAATTTAAGAGGCTATTATGGAATACAGGGTGTATCTTCAGTAGCAGTCAGGGCAATTTCAATTGTACCATGACTGGGTTGATGATCTTTACGACTATTAGGTTATTGGTGAAATGTAGTATTAAAGAGAATGCCAATCTGTTTTAGGTAACCACAAATAGAATTTTATTTAAATCAATACACAAAGCTACACTTTAATTATCAGAAGGACTAAAGTCATCTAGACTGTTTATTTCCCACCCTCTCCAATCAAAAGGTAATTGTGATTGTTCTGAGACAACCATGCCCTGAATCAAAAAGATGCTTTCTCAAATTACAACAGGTAGCTTTTAATGTGGAACCATTGCACTATGATAATTACCTGAACTGTTTCTCATCTCTTACTGGGACTACACAAATGTTCCCTACTTTCAGTCCTCTATTTTTAATTATACATGTTGGGAAATGTTCAAAGTTTTAGGAAAGAAGTTGAGTAAACTGAAGAATGGTAAATTCTCATGAGCTGGAAGTCATACCAATAAAGGAGAATATTTGTAGCTCAGTGTTGTCTGAGCTTGCTTGTTTTCTTGCAGACATTTCATGACCCAAGCTAGTTTACTTAAACTAAACTACCTTGTTTGGGAAATGAAATGTCTGCAAGAAAACAAGCTGAAAATTATCCTGAAGCCAGAACTCATCCTATTGAAAGATGGGTGAACATCGTGTAGCATCATATTAAGGGATGTCAAAAGCCTGGATGTCAGTACATACCTGTGCCCCTTACTTTTCCAGATGATGAATTCAACATTCCCAACTAAAAATGAAAAATTAAATAAGAAATTGTGCTTGGAGCAACAAATGTGTATAGAGATATTTCTGTTCATTTCTTGATACCTATTAGGTTCTCTGATTCATTTGACTTTATTTTTAAATCTGTGTTTTTTTTAAGAGAAGCTGGCATGACATAGACCAACCAAAGTACCAATTTAATTTATAGGAACAACCTGTAAAGAAGAAAAAAAAAAAAAAAGGAAATTATGTGGGGAGAGGGATTTGAAATTATATCTGCCCTTCCAGAAAAATAAGTCAAGCTGCAATATTAACAACACCCAGAAAAGAGGAATGAGATTGGAGAATAATCTTAATATTATCATTTCTGAAGAATGGATGTTATGACTGCTGATCATTATCTTTTTGTCAGATAACTTCCCATAAGATATTCCCATGATGACAAAGGTCCCTACCCATTCCAAAATGTATATGTTGTCCATCTGCAGAAAGCATACAGTTTAGATTAAATTAACAGAGTTAGAAGGGACCTTGTAGGTCATCTAGTCCAACCCCCTCCCCAAGCAGGAGACCCGACACCAGTGGTGGGATTCAAAAATTTTTACTACTGGTTCTATGGGCATGGCTTGGTGGGCTTGGTTCATTGGGCATGGATATGTGACTGGGTGGGTGTGGCTTTTTATTGCAGCCACCCCCACCCATTTTTTGGGCCTTCTGGGCCTCAGAGGAGCCTCTAGAGGGGTAAGGCTCTGTGGGGCTCAGGAAGAAAAAAATGGAGCCTGGAGGGGGTACACAGCACCCCCTAGTTCTGTTTTGGAACCTTCCTGACCTCAGAAGAGCCTATAGGGGGCATTTTTCAGTTTCCATCCATTATTCCTTGTCTGGTTTTCAGGTGCTTTAAGAAGTAGCTTGATCCCTTCTTCTCTGTGGCAGCCCCTCAAATATTGGAAGAGTGCTATCATTTCTCCCCTGGTCCTTCTCTTCACTAAACTAGCCAAGCCCAATTCCTGCAACCGTTCATCATATATTTTAGCCTCCAGTCCCCTAATCATCTTGGTTGCTCTCCTCTGCACATTTCCTAAAGCCTTAACATATTTTTTACAGTGTGACTTAACAAATCTTTGGCATACAAAAGGGAAGGATCACATTAGTCAGTTTTTTCATGATATCATTCTCTTATTTAATAATAATTGATTCCCAAAAGTAAAGGAGTCCCTGTAGATTTTACTCTGCTCATCGTTGCTGACTATAGGGGGCAGTGCTCATCTCCATTTTAGGACCATTGAGCCAGTGCTGTCCACAGACATTTCTGCATCATGTGACCAATATATCATTATGGAACACTGTTACTTTTCCACTGTAGTTGTACCTATTTATCTACTCACATTTGCATACTTTCAAACTGTTGGAGTTTGAGGTGAGGACAAGAGCTCACCCCATCACTTGGTCCTTGGGTCTCAAACTGGGGTGCCAGCTTTCCATCTGACAAGCCGACATCTTAAGTGCTGAGCTACCATGCTGCTCTGACTCCCAAAAATCCTGCACTTGTATGTAACAATTGACTGAGTCTGGAATTTCAGGGACAGAACATTATTGAGTTGGAAGGTCCATTCATTCACTTGCTTTTATAGTTTCTTGGGCTGTAGAGGGAACAGAGGGAGAGACATACTTACAGACATGTACATTTGATGTCAGCCTTGTGGGGAATACCAGACAAGATATAGGGCCAAATGAATCAATTCTATTGTAAGATTACATTAACAGAATCTTGGAATTCTGAAAACACATTTCTTGCTTTATCCCCTTTACAACTAGGAAGGGTCTTTTCTGAGCCTCTTGCCCTATCCACATTCCTGCTACAGGCTATGTTGCCTTTTCTTGTACCATTTTCTTGCTGCATCTTTTTTCCTGTTTCCCAAATCTCCCAAGTTCCACATATCTTCACAAACCTTTCAAACTCAAATTGAAAGGAGCTATGGTGGAGCCAGGGGTGGGTTTCTACTGGTTCTGTCCACTTCTGTAGAACCGGTATCTCTGAAGAGCAGCATACATAGAACCGGTTCTATGTCGGCTGATGTTTTTGCCCACCCACCCACCTGGGCTCTTACCTGATCTTTATTTCCTGATTTTTCAACTTCAGCTGCCGAATAAGGCACAGCTGCAGTTAAGAAAAACAAGAAAAGAGGGCTGCTCAAAGGTTGCTTCTCAGCACGCAGCATGCTAATGATGATTCACAGGCGCATGGCTCACAGTGGGCAGGAAAGCTCATAAATCCTGAACCAGTAGTTAACCCTGTCGTATCCCACCCCTGGTTGGAGCAATGGTTAGAATGCAGTATTACAGGCTAATTTGCTGCTCACTGCCAGGATCTCGATCCTGACTGGTTCAAGATTGACTTAGCCTTCTGTCCTTCCAAAGTCAGTAAAACAATAATATAGGTTGTAGGTATGCTGACTATGTAAACTACTTAGAGAGGGCTGTAAAGCACTATGAAGCAGTATATCTACCTGCTATTGCCCATTGCTATTCTAATCTGAAAGACTGAAAGTGAATTTTCAACTGACCCTATAGTTACATTTTTCAAGAAAGTCTGACTAATATACACTTCAACTTCATCTGACAAAACTTTTAATTATGTAAATGCAAGGCAGAAAGGCTGCTTTCTTAGTAGCTTATTAAAGACACTGTGATCCAATTTTCAGCCACAGTAGAAAAGCTAGAGGGAGTTAAGACTTCCTTTAGATTACAAGGAATCTAAAGGGGTGACTCCTATGTATATATTTTCACAAGAGAGGCAATAAAGACACAGCCAGTTAATGTGCAGCTCAGAAGGATTTTTGGCTAACAATTAATATTAATTAAACTCTGATAATGAAGTAACAAAGAGAGAGGTCTAGAATTATATGAGAAGCACACCACAACACATTAATGTATCTCTTCAGAAAAGAAATTTAACATGCATTTATTTATCTTTTTTTCAGCCATTTCTCTAGAATCATAAAGCATTCATTATGAAATAGATTCTAGTCTAAGCTTTGTCATGGTGATTATAAATCTTGGAAACTAGATTTAAGAACAAAAATACAATGAGTGGTAAGGGTTTTTTTGGGGGGAGTGCAAAAAAAAAAAGACTAAAATAAAACCCAAACCAGCGTGCAAATGTACAAATGTTCTAATGAAATAATAATTTGAAACTGTTCATTCTTCTGATAAATTATTTGTATACAGAGGAATTAGCATTCCTTTTTGAAGCATCCTGGATGAGCAATCTAAATGAAATCTAAATCAGATCTGCAGGAATAATGTTAATGGAAAAATTGCCTTGAAAGATTGACACTGATTCCTATAGAAGTATGGAGCTCTAAACTAGAGAATCAGAAGAACATCCAGAAAATAATGATGATAAAAATCAGACTTGAGTGAGATAAAACAAACTCAAGATGTCTATTGCAGCATTCTCTGGCTGCTAATTTTGGGAACTAAAACATATGGAAACTCTGAATTAATAAGTTTTTGGTGCTCTCTGAGCTTGGTTGTTTTCTTGCAGAATTACCCAAACTATATAACATCATCAGTGTTAATAAGGACTCCTTATTAACACTAATGAATTTACCTAGTTTGGATATAGAAGTGTCTACAAGAATAGCCAAGCTCAGAGAGCACAAAGAATCCCTCATTTCAACCTCTTCATTGATAGAACTGAACTAATTGGACATCAGGAGACTTGGTGCAACATAGCTAGAGAACATTAGATAATAGGGCAATTGGGATATTGCAGCAATTAATCAGCAAGAGTAATGGCTTTTATGTTCAGGGTGAACATCTCTAGAAAGATAAGTTTTCCTATCTTTGGACTCCTTTATAAAAAATGTCTTTGAAATATAAATATTGAGAAGCACCCCCACATGATTATCATAGCAATGTCTTTAGTTATTGAGCTACCTTAGGGCATAGCACAGAAGAAAGATTTTAGATATCAAGACAGACAGCATAAATGAAATCTCAGGTTTATAAGAATCTGGATAAAATCAGAATATTTATTTGTCCAATCCAAATAAATAACATAATAACAGAGTTACTAAGGACCTTGGAGGTCTAGTCCTGCTTGAGCAGACTCTGTATCATTTCAGACAAATGGCTACCCAATCCAATCCAAGCACCCACAACTTCTGAAGGCAAGCTGTTCCACTGATTAATTGTTTTCATTGTCAGGAAATTTCTCCTTAGTTCTAGGTTACTTCTCTCCTTGATTGGTTTCCATCCATTGCATCTTGTTTTGCCTTCAGGTGCTTTGGAGAATAACTCCCTCTTCTTTGTGGCAGCCCCTTGGATGCCTATAAACACTGCTATAATTTGATTGATGATTTTGCAATGAACTTCCCTTCTTAGTCCTGAGTTGTGAAAGAACCATTCAATTCCAAACAAAGCAGAAGGGTCTAATGAATTGTAAAGCACAAGGAATTGTAGGGGTGCTACTGAATTGCATCACGTTTGTTGATATAGGTCATGGATTACTGCACCAGTAATTAGAAACTTGCAGGTGCTCAGTCTCAACTGTTTCATACAATTAATTTTTGAATTAAAAATGTAATGCTACTTAAATATCTTTGATAAAAATGAAATAACATGAAAGAAACTAAATTTCTTGTTTCGCCCAAAGGAAGCAATAACATTCTTCAGATGGTTAAATTCTACTGTGTTTTATAATGTATCTTTCATTTTAAAAAATCCTTTAAATTCAATCTTTAGTAAGCATTTGAATTCAAAATGATAGCTTAGCAAGCCTCCAGTCATTTAAGCTATTTTTTTCAAGTAAGTCTTGCCAATCTAACATTATAGAAATCACCAGATTCACACACATGATCAATCATGCTGGAAGAGATGACATAGAGGTGGAACTTGTATTGCCAAATATCTCTGGTTGCTCGATAACAAAAAATAAATCTGTTGTGATAATAAAGAACAATTATTTCATCGCAAATTTCTTTAAATGACATGAACTCAAGAAAAGTTAATATATATATGTGTTGCCTGCTGCTTAATAAACTGGTACAGTCAGTGTCCTCTGCAATATATCCAAGAATAAATCCTGGAAATGCAATATAGCTAACTATAACTTGATAGACAATGGATATGAAAGCAGTTTCCTGAGATTGTTAATATTAACATATTTTCAAATATTTGGGGGAGCAGAGGATAATTTGCAAATAATAGACATGTGCATTTAGAAAAGTCAATATAGATTGTTTTTCTCTAACACAGGGATGTCAAACTCATCATCTTGGTGTGCTTACATGACATATTGGGACTTTTTCCCTCTTCGGGTGCATGGCCAGCACATGACACATTCAGCCCATGGGCCATGAGTTTGACACATCATAATACATACACACTGCTCTAACACATCATAATACATACACGCAGATGTAATTTAAATTATTTTGTGGAATGCCACTGAAAATTCTTTATAATATTTAAGGAATACAACAAGATATTTCAAGTACTTTTAATCAACAAATTCCAGCTGTTTGAAACAACATGCATCCATGAATGGATTATTTGGAAAGGAATGAATTATTTTTTTTCTTGTATTTCTAAAACTATTGGACTGGTCCTACAAATAGAAATCCTCAGAATAGGAAAAGAAGGGGCAAATTCTGGGGGTGGAGTTTAAAAAGTGAACAGTCTAGAATCTCCATGTGGCCACAAGTGAAGTAAATCTAGCCTCCCTTGACATTCATACACTATGATCTAACTCTTAGCAGGTGCTAGGATTCCTGTGCATAGGCATGATTAGCAATACATCATTTTCATTGGACCATCACATATGGACCTGATCTTTAACTCCCCCTTCTCAAATGCCTGAGATTAACCAATGGTTTAGATATTTTGAGAGAGAATTCTCTCAAACAAAGTTTTTTCAAGGCTGTTGCATTTCTTTCATCTGAATGTTTTATGTCATTTCAGTAACATTAAATCTTGTGAAAATCTATGCAAAATGTATCACGTTCTAATGAAAATGGAAGTGGAGAATGAAAGGCCTAGGTATTGTCCAGCAAACTAGAGAGATGCCAAATAAGTGCATGTTTTGTACAAAAGGTTGTATTTTAAGACTAGGTCCCACTGGCCGCCGGATGCAAAACTTATGCGTAAAGGACACAGCGGACAAGCAAAATTTCGGGGGTGCCTCCATCCATTGTCATCCACTCCCAAAAGTGGCGAAAATTTGCATAAACAGAACGGAAAAGAACGTACGTGGGTAATATGTAGCAGGGATGTTCATAGGAAGCCTAGCGGATGATAGCGGATGGAAGCGGATGACACCTCCAAAGGGGCTCCGGGGAAGAATTTCGAAGTGGATGCATAGTGGAAGGGGCGGATGCATAGCGGATGAAACAGATGCATCACGGACGCCTATAGGAAACAAAGCGGATGCTGTGCAGATGTATATCGGATGCAAAGCGTTCACTGCGCATGCGGGGAGTATGAATTGCATCAGCTCCACGGATATAAAAGGATGCAGCACACACGCAGTCAGCATACAGGGGAAAGACGTGCTGCCACATACATCTAGCAGGAACACCATGGTTCGTCAGTCAGGCAAGAAGAGGAAGCCCATGCTGACTCGTTCCAGCCCTAGCAAGAAGGACAGAACCAGCATCCTATCCCCTGGCACTGACTCTGAACCTGCTGCTGCTGCGGCTGCTTCTGTAGTGGACCAGCCCCAAGTCCCTCAAAGCCCTGCTGCTGAAGCCCCTGAAGGCCCTGCTGCTCAAGCCCCTGAAGCCCCTGCTGAAGCCCCTGCCAGAGGGAGGAAGAGGCAAGGGAAGGAGAAGGTAGAGAAGAAACAGTACTCCATTTCCGAGGACCATGAGGAGGAGGTGCTGGAATGGCTGAGGGAGAATGAGTACCTCTGGAGAAAGGTATCAGACTGTATCGCAACACCAAGAAGAAGCAGGCAGCTTGGAGAGACAAGGCAGAGAGCCTGGGGTACACTGCAGAAGTACTCCTTGGATGGTGGAAGCACATGCACACCTGGTATGGCAAGCTACACCTCAAGAAATCCGGGCAGGCCACTGTCAAGCTCACTGATTGGGAGATGTACGTCATGGCCAAGTGCAGTTTCCTGGAGGGTGAGATCCACCACCGAGGAGCAACCCCTTTGACACCCCTCTCCCTCAGACAGCCCAAAGACAGCCAGTCCTCTTCCAGCCAGGAGCCAACTACCCTGTCCAGGCAGGTGTCTTCAGAGGGCCCCACAGCACAGACCCCCCAGACAGCTGCACTCCCCATGCTGGCAGACTTGGAGGATCCCATGGCGGATGACGCCCTGCTGTCACAAATGGAGGAAGAAGCAGCAGCTACCAGAGGCCAACCCACCCCTACCCCCACCCCCAGCTCCACAGGATGCAGGCAGAGAGGCAGACTGGAGGGCCAGAACCACAGTGTGCTGTTGGAGATGAGGGACACAATGAAGACCAGCACAGAACTTCACTCTTAGCTGATCTACTTGGACAGAGCATCCTCGGGCTGGAACACCTTCATTACCTACGTGAGCCAGACCCTGAGGGACCTCCCCGAGGCCCAGTACCAGGTGATGAAGCAGAAGATCACAGCACTTCTGCACAATCCTCAAGGCTCAGCTGAAGCTGCTCCTACCCAGTCCAGGTCTGCTCCTCCACCCCAGGCGATGTCATAGCCCTTCCACGGCATTCAACAGCGCCTCACCTACCAAGGCTACGACTACCAGGACTTCCCACAGCAAAAACAGACCTTCCCAGTCCAGGCCTAGGTTCATTGCACACCACAGACGCCAGTCCTCACCCAGCTGCAGACCAGGCAGCCCACGACACTCCTCCTTCCTCCACCCCACAGCCAAGCCCATCAATGGACAATCTGTCATCAGGATTGGGCCTGACATCTCAAGTCCTTGATGAGGGGCCTCTCAACCTCACGGGACTGAGTCAGCTCTCGGAGAGCTTCCTGAACATACTATCCCCTGTTGTACTCTCGGGGCCAAGAACCCCAATAGTGCCTCAGACCAGCACTCATCCCACAGCCACCTCCACAGTCCCTGCCTGCTTAACAGCTGAGACCATGGACATGCCTCAGAGTGACTGAGAACAGTGTCAGAGAATGAGTTGTTTACTTGTTATGTTTATCTATGCTTAAGACTCTTTACTTGGTTCATTTTGCTTATTTAATGAAGTCATAAAGTTTACCTAAGAAAGTTAATAAAGGTTATCTTTGCTTAAGACACAAATTGAGTTTACTTGGTTCATTTTGCTTATTTAATAAAGTCATAAAGTTTACCTAAGAAAGGTAACAAAGGTTATCTTTGCTTAAGACACTTGGTTCATTTTTTTTACTTAATAAAGTGTTGGTGAAAACTTTGAAAAAATGGTTAAGCCTTTGAATGCTTGTGGGATCGATAAGGATAGTTGTGGGATAGATAAACCTCCAGTGCAAGCATAGTGGGACTGTATTGTCCACCATCCCAGCTTCCACACATATGGACCTTTTTTATCAATAACAATTTTTTCATTGATCAACACATTTTAAAATAAACAGGACCACATGGCACAATCTCATCAGTGTAATGAGACAGGAAGGAAGCATCCATTAATCATCTATCATCCTGTCTTGCCACTCCACTGCTCCAGCTGGGGAGTTGCACCAGTGTTTCAGGAGGTTGCGCTGCTTCTTCCCTTCACGTGAAGCTCTGTTGGGGCCTTGTACATCCACAGTGTCTATCAGGTTTCGTCCTTGCCTCCATTCACCAGGCTCCATGTCCCCATTCCCTTGTTGGAGGTCCACAAGTCTTTTCTGCAACACTGGGTAGTGGGTGCGCATGAGATTGTGCAGGATGCAGCAAGCTTTCACAATGTTCCTCACGGTCTCTGAGCGATGCTGCATGGTGGTGAGAAGCACCTGGAACTTTTTGGCCAGGATGCCAAAGGCGTTCTCCACCACCCGTCTTGCCCTGGACAGCCTGTAGTTGAAGATCCTCTCTTCACAGGTGAGATATCTTGAAATGTACAGTTTCATGAGGTAGGTTCTGAGGGAGAAGGTGTCATCACCAATGATGAAGTAGGGCACATCTTGTATGTCATTGGGTAGGGAGTCTGGACCTGGAAAACACATGATGAGGTTGTGTTACAGCCCATCCTTGAGGTCACTTGCATTGTCCAGGATCCAGGTTGGGACGGAAATTGGTGCTTGGCTTGGTCAACCTGGGTCTCAGACGCTCTACAACTTCGTCAAACATGGCTAGTGGCATCCTCATGAAGTGATAGAATGCACAAGGGTCTTCATTCCCCAGCTCCACCATCAACTGGTCATACAGTCCAAACTCTATTCTTCTCACAATCCATCCTTGGACATCAGCTCTTGGACGTCTCCTTCTTCTCCTTCTGTATAAAAGGTGAAACAGTCTGAACAGGTTTTGATTCTGGTGATGAATGAGCTCAGCTATCATTTGGACTGTGTCATGATCCATGGTGGAGAACAATTGATGATGTTGAAGACCAAGACCAAGGTTGAAGAGGTCTGTACACCACAGCTGCTGGACTCATACTGAGATCCAGATGATTTTCTCCCCCTTTTTATAGGAAATATCGGTAGTCCATTAGGTGTCCTTCTACATACTCTAGACATACTCCAGACATCCTAAATATACAAGATACATCCCAGATACAAACGTTTTGTCCATTTTGAATCTTTTATATATGAGATGCATACGCTTACATCCTTTCTATTTCCATGCTACTAACGCTGTGTGGACGTTCCGTGTACCTTTTGTTTCCTCCCTCTTTCCGTTTTCAGCTGCAGCAGATGTGAGTTGAGGGGATGGCCAGAGGATGCAGAGAGGATACAGCAGACGTTTAACGGATGATAATGGACATAGAATGTTTGTTGCCTGTATATGTCGCAGATGTACATCGTACATGTCGGAAAGTTCATCCGTTCACAAAGTTTTGTGCAGCTCAAAACTTCTTGCGTGGATGAAATCTCAGTGGACGGATGTTCGAGGGATAGAGCGTATGAAACACATATGCAGTGAGTACACAACGGATGCATCGTGTTTTCCAACGGATGGAAAGCTTTTTTTAACATTTTACATCCTCTTTGCATCTGTAAGTGCAGTGGGACCGGGGCTTAAATTAGATAGTAGAACATATTAAAAAATAAAAATTCAATTTACAGTGGAAAGACCACGCAATGAGAAATGCACATTAAAATGCACATCTTGGGACAAATACATACACTTATGCATGCAAATATTTTTGTATGCTGCCCTACTCCCTGGACAAAGACTTGGGGATAAATCTCTAACCTCTGACTTTACACACTACTAAGTTTCAGTTCTGCAGAAGTCTCTTAGGCAAGTAGGACAGCATGGCGAGATAAGAATCTTTATTTCAACTACAATAAAATCATATTAAACAGTAAATTGTCCTTTTTCCTTTGTAAGAGGGGAAAACATCTCAATCATATCCAGAGAAGGTTAGAACATAGAATAATAAGTTTGGAAGGGACATTGGAAGTCTTCTAGTCCAACTCTCTACCCATGGTAGGAGATCCTATACCACTCTGGACAAATGGTCTCTTAGTCTCTTCTTGAAAGCCTCCAGTGATGGAGCAACCATAACTTCCAGAGGCAAGCTATTCTACAAATTAACTATTCTATCAGAAGATTTCTCCTTAGTTCTACGTTGGATATCTCTCAAATAATCTTTCAACCATTCTTTCTTGTCCTGCTCTCAGGTGCTTTGGAGAATATATTGATTCCCACTCCTCTGTGACCGGGCCTCAAGTATCTCTTTTTAAACTAGATATATCTAATTCTCTCAATCCTTCATAATATGGTTTAGCCTCCAGATGCATGTTTATGCTCTTCTCTGCACTCTTTCTAAAGCCCCTGTCACACTGCACCAACGGATGGAAAGAGGATGTAAAATGGGCAAAAAAGCTTGCCATCCGTTGGTTAACGTGATGTATCCGTTCTGTACTCACTGCCTCCGTTTTGCTTCCTCTCTATCCGTCCAGCATCCATTTATGGCCATTTCATCTGCTCAGAAAGTTTTGAGCTGCTCAAAACTTTTGCATGGAAAATGTATCCAATGCATCCGTTCTGCATCCACTAGGCATCCGTTCTGCATCCATTACGCATCCGCTATATCCGCTAGGCATCCATTCCACATCCGCGCAACTCGCATCCGCTTGGATGCAGGGAGGAAGCGGAACGGACGCGGAACGGATGCAGAATGGATGCCTAGTGGATGCAGCACAGAAACAAAGCATTTAAAACAGAAAAAACCTTCGCAGAGGGGACCTATCTCGGATATTAAGGATGTCTAGAGGATGCCTAGAGGAAGCCTAGAGGATGCAAAGGGACACCTATACTGCCTATAAAAATAGGGAGCAACTCATCTGGATTTCACTTTCAGAAGAGCAGCCCTGTGGTGGAGACCTCTGCAGCCTTCATCTGACTCTTCCTCTTCCACAGCATCCAGTAATGTCCACCGTGGATCGTAACAAAGTCCTTTTGGCAGCCACCATCCTTCTGCAACAGTGTGAAGCCATCTACAGGCTCTGTGAACTCTACTACGGGAAGAAAAAGAGGCGGCCAAGAAGCGTCTGGGTACGAAGATGGTTCCCCAGAAGAGCAGAGGACGGACTGTACAACAAGCTGATGGTGGAGCTCAGGAAGGAAGACACTCGGGCATTCCAGAACTTCATGAGGATGCCTCCAGCCATGTTTGACAAAGTTGTGCAGCGGCTGACACCCAGGTTGACCAAGGTAAACACCAACTTCCAGCCCAGCCTGGAACCTGAACTCAAGGTGACACTCACTCTGTGCCACCTGGCCTCAGGGACCTCCTACAAGAGCATGCAGTATGGCTGGAGGGTGCCACCCAACACCATCAGCATTGTGGTCAGAGAAGTGGTGCAGGCCATCATCGAAGAATACCTGGAGGAGCTCCTCCAGTGCCCCTCCACTGAAGAAGGATGAAAGAAAGTTGCAGAGCAGTGGTATCATAGGTGTGACTTCACCCACACTGTTGGAGCCTTCGATGGCAAGCACGTGGCCTGCAAATCTCCAGCCAACTTAGGGTCCTCTTATTTCAACTCCAAGGGCTTCTTCAGCATCATCCTTTTCGCCATGGTCAATGCTTATGACATGTTCATGTACATCGATGCTTCAGGCAACGGCTCATCTTCAGATGCCCAGGTATACAATGCAAGTGACCTCAAGGGTGGGCTGGAACGCAACCTCATCGTGGGCTTCCCAGATCCAGAACCCCTGCCCAACGACACGCAATATGTGCCCTACTTCATCGTGGGGTATGATGCCTTCTCTCTCACAACCTACCTCATGAAGCTCTACACCTCCAAATATCTCACCCGTGAAGAGAGGATCTTCAACTACAGGCTGTCCAGGGCAAGGCTGGGGGTGGAGAACGCCTTTGGCATCCTGGCCAACAGGTTCCAGGTACTTCTCACCATCATGCAGCATCGCCCAGAGACTGTGAGGAGGATCATGGAAGCTTGCTGCATCCTGCACAATCTCATGCGCACCTGCTACCCAGTCTTGCAGAACAGGCTCGTGGACCATCAACAAGGCAATGGGGACATGGAGCCTGGTGAATGGAGGCAAGGGCGAAACCTGATCGACACTGAGGATGTGCAAGGCCCCAACAGAGCCTCACATGAAGGGAAGAAGCAGCACAACCTCCTGAAACACTGGTGAAACTCCCCAGCTGGAGCAGTGGAGTGGCAAGACAGGATGATAGATGCTTAATGGATGCTTCCTTCAGCCTGTCTCATCACACGGATGAGATTGGGCCATGTATATTGGGTGGGCCTACAATGAACAGGGCGTTTAATAAAGAGTTGTGTTTATGTTGACATGTGTGGATGATTGATTACATTGTTATTGATAATAAAGGGCCCTAGGTGTGGCACCTGGGAGGGTGGACCATCCAGTCCCACTATGCTTGCACTGGAGGTTTATCTATCCCACAGCTATTACCCATCCCAAAGGTATCCCTGCCCATCCCACTGCTATCTCAACCCATCCCACTGCTATCTTAACCCATCCCACAAGCATGCAAAGGCTTAAACCATTTCTAAAAGTTTCCAGCAAGACTTTATTAAAAAAAAGAAATGAAGCAAGTGTGTGAATGAAAAATAGACTTTTTTAATAACAAGCTATAAAACAAAAATGAGTCTCTGGCACTCCTCTTGGTCGCTCAGTCTCAGGGGTGAAGGGTCCAGGTGCTGTGGAGGTGGCTGGTGCTGGAGTGCTTGTCATCAGCTCCTCCAGAAGCATAAGCAGCAGAAGCCCCAGCCCCAGAAGAGTGAGCCCGTGCTGAAGAAGCCCCAGCAGGACCAGAGTGAGGGCCAGGGGGCGGGATGGTAGCCCTGTCCCTCTTGCAAGGGCTGGCAGCAGATGGCTGAGGCTTGCTGTGCTTCCGCATGGTTGTGGGGTTGCTGGCTGGCAGGGAGGCTGGCAGGGACCAAGGCTGGCAGGAAGACTGGCAGGCAGGCAGGCACCAAGGCTGCCAGGAAGGCTGGCACCAAGGCTGGCAGGGAGGCAGGCACCAAGGCTGGCAGGGAGGCTGGCAGGGAGGTAGGCACCAAGGCTGGCAGGAAGGCTGGCCGGCAGGCAGGCAGGCACCAAAGCTGGCAGGTAGACATGAACCAAGGCTGGCAGGAAGGCAGGCAGCAAGGCTGGCAGGCAGACTGGCTGGCAGCCAGGCTGGTAGGCAGACCAGCTGGCAGCCAGGCTGGCAGGCAAGTAGCCAGCAAGACTGGCAGGGAGGCTGGCAGCAAGGCTTGCAGCCAGGCTTGCAGCCAGGCTTGCAGCCAGGCTTGCAGCAAGGCTTGCAGGCGGGCATGCAGGCAGGGCAGGCAAGGCTGTCAATCCGTCCAGCAGCAGATCTTTCCTCTGAATGGTGACCTGCTTCTGAGTTGCTTCCCTTATATCTACGGGGCTTACGCAATGCATCCTCCCCGCATGCGCAATTAACACTAGGCATCCATTAGGCTTCCGCTCTGCATCCGCTAGGCTTCCGCTCTGCATCCGCTTCATCCGCTCGGTGTCCGTTCTG
This sequence comes from Laticauda colubrina, assembly GCA_015471245.1. Taxonomy (NCBI): domain Eukaryota; kingdom Metazoa; phylum Chordata; class Lepidosauria; order Squamata; family Elapidae; genus Laticauda; species Laticauda colubrina. Next base: position 14,979,672 of record BLBF01000065.1, on the reverse strand, counting down.
CATCCACTGTATCCATTCCGCGTCCGCTCTGCTGAGGTCCCCCGGAAGCCTAGCGGATGTGCCATCTGCTCCCATCCGCTTCCCTCCACTGGGCTTCCATTCTGCATCCGTTTTCCATCTGCCCTGCGTCCTCCCTGCGTCCGTTCCTTTCCGTGTTATCCGCTCCAGTTATGCAAATTTTCGCCCCTTCTTAGAGCGGATAACAACGGATGGAACATTTTTCTCGTCTGTTGTGTCCTTTTTACTAACGTTTTGTATCCGTTGGGCAGTGTGACAGGGCCTTAACATCTTTTTTGTATTTTGGTGATGAGAATTGGATGCAAGTTTCACCACACTTGTAAATCTATTACAGGGAGTACTTGCTTAGTGGCTACAATTGGAAATGATAACTCCATTGTTAAGCAATATGGTGACTAAGCCAGACATCATGTGATTGTGATAGATTTATGATTTCACTTATTTGGTTGTTTAATGAATAATCTGCAGTCATTAAGAAATGACCACAATTTGAATTTTTCCTGCTGACTCTACTTGTTGGAAGACAGCTGTGAAGGTCATAAACGGTTGTGAAGGTTATAAATGGTAATCACATGACCATGGGATGCTACAATGCAAGACCGGTCATAAAATTACTTTTTTTAACACAATTGTAACTTTGAATAGTTGCTAAACAGGGCACTTTTTAAGCAAGATCTACCTGTACTATTCCTTTCTATCCATTCCATATTTCAGTGGACTCTTTGCCTTGAACTTCTTGTCTTTGAAGTTGTGCAATTATTGATTGTTATTATACCAAACATTTCTCATCAACTTACTTGACTTATTTCTCAGAAATGTTTTTGGACCAAGTTTTGTAAAAACAAACTTGTAAAATCTATGGGTTTTGTAAAAACAAACTTGTGGTCAATAAAATAAGAATTTGATGAAATTGAAAAAGGTAGATATTGTTTATCTCCCAAAAGGCATGTCAGAATCCTCTCAGAAGAATTTCAAACAAGATTGAACTCCCCCTTGTAAATAACTTCAACTGTACCATGGAAGACAATACATTTTTTGTCTATTACCTGATAAATTCTTACAAAGCTCAAAAGAGTTTGCAAAATGCTATTCAACCACAATTGCTGACAAGAAACTCTGTTATAATGAATGTCAGGTAAATTGTTCCATGTCTAAAATAATTAGTTATACTTTTTTCTGCTATTTTTTTGATATTTTAATTTATTACACTTCTGTTGTTTGATGTTTCAAAATAGAACACTGGTCTATCACTGTAAATAAAATTTGGAAGAATTGAAGCCTTCACTAGTTAAAAATTTATATTTGTCCTTTACAGGCTGTAATACTAAATTAAAAAATTTATTTGTAAGATTCACTGTATATTAAAATCCATTTGTAAGATCCACTGAAATAGAAAAAAAAACAAATCAAATATTACATTGCACAGGTGAATGGATCCATTGAAAAAAATATTATTATTGCAATATTATTTCTTTTCTGATTTCCAAATAAGCACTATTTTCTTACATATTAATTTTGACAGTGAATACTTCACTAATGTATAGTTAATACAGCAAGTTCAGTGGGAAGTAAAGTACACCTCAATGCTCTTCACACTCATGCTGAGAAGAAATACTGAGTAAACAGTGTTGGAAGCAATACTGTAGGACGAAGTACAACTTTTTCTGCTCTGGAAGTTAGAACTACCAATCATAATATAAGACATGCACCTTCTCACTCTGAATCATTCCAACAGAAACAGCAGTAAACTACTGTTGGAACATCTGCCATTAATTTACTGTCATTTACTGCTGGCTATGAGTAAAATCTATGGGAAGTATTCCAGCAGAAAACAAAGATAAATGGTCAATGTAAATGCACTCATATTGATAGCTTGGATGCAACTGTCGTAGGGATTAGAATGCAATATTGCAGGCTAACTCTGCCCATTTCCATTAGTTCTATCTTGACTGGCTTAAGGTTGATTCAGCCTTCCCTTTCTAAGGTTGGTAAAATGAGGACCCAGATTATTGGGGGCAATATGAAGATTTTTGTTGCTATTCAACACAGGTTAAGTTTACCAGAACCTTCATCTTAGAGAGATGGTCCTATGATTTGCCCTATGATACAATATATTCCAAACATTCTGACTTTTCTTGAGTTATTTAACTTAGCTTTAACCTGTTTATTTATCTCTTTCAAAAGAGAAATGCTATTTTCTTAAAAGACTAATATAAATGGAAAGGCTTGACTTGCCCTGACTACACTCCATTCATCTTGATGTCTTTTCCTAACACTATTTGAGGTTTTAACATAAATGCTTCAAGCACCAAATGAATAAATTTTATAATTTTGCTTTTACTAGTCATAGCTGCCAGTATAATCCTCCTTCCATCTTTTAAAAATGTTTCTGAGGTTCCAAAAAGTATTACATCCATCAAGGGATAATTTCAGGATTTTTCCCAAGGACAGAAATTCTTTTCATCCCATGATTTCCATAATAACCATTATATTTCAAAATTAGTGTTTTTGACCTCCATTCATCTTCTCTATGGCCTTTTGCAACATCTAATTATGGGAGATTCATGTGACAGGTATCTAGAATTTTGGTTCCTCTCCATGCTTCTTGTTCTTATATTATCCTCCAGGGTATAAGGAGAAGGAGGAATATAAATGATGGACTGCCCAACATTTTGAAATGTTTGAATGTTCAAAGTGTTCCACTTAAAAATGCCTTGGTATGTTGACCCTGAAAAAAAATAAAAAATTTCTTCCCTGTTCATAACATCTTGTTCCATGTGACTACGTTGTTAGAATATTTTGTTCCATGTGGAGTCTCAAGGACTTCAAAGAGTGAAGATATGGACAGATGATTTTTGTTCCTTTGAACAGTTATTTTGTGGATTGGTGCATATATGATATTGTTCTTCTTTTAACTTTGCAAAGCCACTAGTTCCATGTGAAGTTGTCAGTCTAGTAATAAAACAACATAAAATAAAATATTATCCAAAGGACAATTATATAGAAAAGGAAATGAAGGGAAGGGAGAGTAGAGTAGAGTAGAGTAGAGTAGAGTAGAGTAGAGTAGAGTAGAGTAGAG